>VONZ01000915.1:0-245000 GCA_012976165.1 Labeo catla | reverse complement strand
AAATGTTTTTGCACTTTAATATTCATTAGACACAAATCCATATCACTTGTAAGTGTACAGCCTGACTTTGGATTTATTCTTTTAAAAATTTGCCAAATTCTGTGACATTCTGCATTGTATTGTACATTCCACTTCATAAAATTTTAATTTGTCACACACACACAGTTACATTCAGAGTAAGACTTGCAGTGAAATGTAAATTGTATAAATGTATAAATGTAAATGGATGTTAATTTTATGACTGAATTGCACATTTTCCTATAGCTGCAAGGCTGATAGACTTTTTAACTTCCCCCCCCAATCACATTCAACCGGGATGCTTCAACACAGTGCCTTTATTGTACAAGACAAATCAAAACACTGAAAGCTTGCGCTCCCTGTGATTTAACAGCACAAAAATATAAATTTTTAAACAACACAGAAAAATAGTGCCTCAGTCAAAGGCAGTGTTGTTCTGGGCACAGAGACATTTACAGTCACAGACGGGTCTTTGAGAGGACTCCTCTATGAGGAGACGCTCATGAACAGAACGGTTTGAGCCCGAGGGGAAGTTCAGATCAAAGAGACTATTTCACATGCACCATTTCATCCAAGTCATGATAGGAGATATAAACCAAATCTTATCTTAGTCTTACTTTACATCAAAGTTTATCATATCATGGATGTTTTTGCTGGAATTATAATCAATACCATTTGGTAATGTCTATTTATGGATAAACCAGTGCATTAAATGCACACTTATATACATTGGTATATGCATAAACATGTTTAAAGAAATCAAATTCAATTCAGACAGTGAACCAAAAAAAGAGACTTAAAACAGTAAAACTAATAGGCGATTAGGGAATCTCAAAGAAAACATAATGTGATGTAACTTTAACAAAGAAACTAGCCAGTACAGATGCACTTTGAAACAACAATAATCAGCAGTTAATTGCTTACAGCCAGGATAGCGGCAGCTGGTTGCTGAAAAAGAAAAGCTACTGCTGATTTAACCCTCATTGTATGACCGTGCTTACAAGACAAATACTGTCTATCCCAACCTACTTCAGCAAAGCTGACAAATTTGACATGCAGGTGCCTGCAACTGCTTGACTAATTCATTTGTGTGTTAACCACACTTCACTAACACAAAATAATTAACTTGTCATGACAGGATTTAATAATCCAGTGCTGAAAACCCAACGGACAGAGGATTTTTATATCTACCCATTAGTAAGAATACGGATGGTGTCAGAGAAGAAACGGCCCAGGCAATGATCCCTCACACAGCATCAATACATCACTGATGAACAGTGCCTTTGAGATAAATGATTCAGGGCCAAAGAAGAATATACAAGACATAAAACAGGGTCCTGAGAACTCCCTTGGGTGGCATGGGTTTAACATAAAGTGGTAAAGATGATTTAGGCCTGGAGAATTTCAGCTGTTCTATCAGCTGCTGGTCTTTTTAGCCCCACTCCAGTCTGCAGCCTGACTGGAAGGGACTTTTCTCTTGTGTATGAAAGACATGTTGGTTTTCCCAATTTTGCATTTGCTCAAAAAACTTTGAGAAAAAAAGATTCACTTTCAAAACTTTTGCATTCCACCCAAGAATCTTTACATTCACTTGCAAAAATATTTGTGTTCTCCCCCAAGAAACTTTACAGTTACTTGAACAACTGTGCGTTACACCCAAAAAACCTTACTTTTGCATTCCCACAAGAAACTTTACATTCACTTGCAAAAATGTTTGCGTTCCACCCAAGAACTTTATGTTCACTTGCAAAAATGTTTGCCTTCTCCCACAAAAAACTTAACGGTTACTTGGAAAAAATGTGTTACACCCAGGAAACCTTACCTTTGCATTTCCTCAAGAACTTTACATCTACTTGCAGTAAAACATGTTTTACATTCCACCTGTAGGTCAAACTTTAGCTGCTCATAGTAAAAATGTTTGTGTTCTCCCACAAAAACCCCACGCTCACTTGCAAAAAATGTTTGTTTTCCACCCAAAAGTTTACATTTACTTTGCAAGACAAAGTTTGTCTCTCCCACACAAAGAACTTTACGTCCACTTGCAAAACCATTTGCATTCCCCCAAAAAAACTTCACATTCACTTGCAAAAATGTTTACCTTCTTCCACAAACAAACTTTATGTACACTTGCAAAAACATTTGCATTCTCCCCCAAGAAACTTAACGTTCACTTGGTAAAAACAAGTTTGTTCCACCCAAAAAAGTTTACATTTACTTGCAAGAACATTTGCCTCTCCCACAAAGCAAGAAACTTACATTCACTGCAAACCATTTGCATTTCAATTCTCAAAACTTTTACATTCATTTTGCAATAACTGCATTCTTCAAAAACTTGCTTACTTGCAAAAACCTTTTGCCTCTTCCCCAAGAAACTTTACACTCACTGCAGTAAAAACTTTCGTGATTCCCCAAAATCAGCATATATTCACCTGTAAAACATTTATGCTTCTCCCCAAGAAACTAACGCTCAATTTTGCAAAATGTTTGTCTTCTCCCACAAAAACTTAACTGTTACTTGGAAAAATGTGTTACACCCAAGAAACCTTTACCTTTGCATTCCCTTTTCCCAAGAAACTTTACATTCTCACTTTGCAAACATGTTTATGCCCCACCCAAAAATAAATTTAACGTCCACTTGCAGTAAAAATGTTTGTGTTCCTCCTAAAACAAAGTTTCAGTGTTTACTTGCACAAATGTTTACCTTCTCCCACAAAAACACTCTACATTCACTTGCAAAAAAAATCTGTGTTTTCCCCCAAGAAATTTACAGTTACCTGAAAAAAATTTGTGACACCCAAGAAATCTTACTTGTGCATTCCCCCAAGAAGCTTTACATTCACTTGCAAATGTGTTTGCGTTCCACCCAAAAAACGTTTATGTGTAGAGGCAGAAATGTTTGCCTTCTCCCACAAAGAAACTAAGGTCACTTGAAAAAAACATTTACATTTCACCCAAACATTTTTACGTTTACTTGCAAAAACATTTGCCTTCTCCAACAAAGAAACTTTATATTTACTTGCAAAAAAGTTTGCATTCACCCTGAAGAATCTTTACGGTTACTTGGGAAAAAAAACTGTGTTACACCCAAGAAATCTGACTTTTGCATTCTTCCAAAAAAATTTATATTTACTTGCAAAACTTTTGCGTTCCCCCAAGAAACTTTACGCTCACTTGAAAAAAAAAAATGTTTGCATTCCACTCAAAAAAAACTTTACAATCACTTGCAAAAAATGTTGCACTCTCCCCCAAGAAACTTTATGGTTACTTTTGCAACGTTTGCATTCCACCCAGAAATTAATAATTATGTTCCCTTACAAAAACGTGGCATTCCAAGAAATTTTTATGTTCACTTGCAAAAGTTCTGTGTTCCCCCAAAATTTTTCTTTTACTTACAAAATGTTTATGTTCGCATTCCAAGAAAAACTTTGCGCACACCCACTTTTTCATTCCCCTGAAAACTTTTTGCTAGGCAATGCTACATTTCTTAAAGAAACGCAAAACTTTTGCGAGATAATGCAAAATCATTGGAATATAATTCTTTTTCATCATTATGTCCCATGAGGGGCTCCATATGATACTCTCAGCTAAATTTATAAAAAAAAAAAAAATCCCCCCCAATTTCACAGATCTTTCTCCAAAAAAGAAGATGCAAAAAAAAAAACAGACAAGAGCATATAGTTCATAGATTGCTTGATTCTTACCTTTGAGGTCCTCAGAGAAGGAAGCAGAGTGTCTTGAAATAAACAGTTTCAGCTGTTCATCTATATTGCAGGCGGTCAAGTCGACGTTCCAGGAGCGAATACCTACACAAAGAGGAAACCGGCCCAGTCAGACTGCAGTCAAAACAAGCAAAAGCTCAATTATTTATGGACCACATTCACTGTCCACTGAAGATACTGAAATTGAGCACTTTCACTGACAAACAGCATCCTGTGGTCCATGAGCCCAGAGACACTGACACAGACTGTATTTATAAACCTTCCGGTGAGTTTTTTTGTGTCTGTGACTAAAGAAATGAGTAGGTGAAGCACAGCTTTCAGAGTTTTTGTGAAAACATGAGACCAAAGCAGCGTTCTTCTTTAGATACATATTTTATAACGAAACAAGAGGTCAAATTCAAACTTGGTTGGAGTTTGTGTTCTTCGGACAGAAATAACCCAAAGAGAGAGAGAGCAGAAGTTACACACAATTCAATACCAAAAGGAAACTTTCTTTTTTTTTCCCCCTGAGCCAAAATAAGATGACCACCACTGACTCACTTAAAAAGAACCCTACTACTGCGATGACAGCATGTTTTTCCCCACATACCGCCCAAACTGTGATTTTAAACCAAATTCTCACCAGTAGTGGACAGTCCCAATACATTTTGACAGTAGCCTGCATATTTTCCAACAGTGTAGTTGAGCAACGCCTCTGACTAACGCCGTAGCATGAAAAAACAGACACGTCTCTTTCATATGTAGCATTTACAAGTTCAACTTATTTTCAATTTATTTTAGTGAACCAGCTTGTTTTCCCCATTAAAATATTTGGTTTATAAAATGTGTTTTTTTTTGTTTTTTTTTTTTAGTTTAATTGTTGTATTTAATATTCATTTTAAAATGTATCTGTTCAAGCATAATGACGTCCATGAAGTCCATTTAATTAAAAAACAACTGTAAATAGTAAATACAGCCATTTAATATTATATATTACATAAACTGATAGTCCAATATATTTTAAAATACACTCCCTTTAATGCATTTAGCTACATTTTAGTGGGTGTTTACTTAACACTGTTTTTAAGTAAATATGAAAAACATTATGCATTTAAAGCCATTCAACATTTTGGGGGCCTCAAAAAGCAAACCTTTGAAAACGGGTTTCAAAGTGTGAGTTTTTGAAAGTTACACCGTTATTGTCTATAAGGGTCAATTAAAATAACATAAATTTGTGTGGGTATATTTGTAGCAACAGCCAAAATACATTGTATGGGTCAAACTTATCAAATTTGTTATGCCAAAAATATAGGAAGTTAAGTAACGATCATGTTTCATGAAGATATTTTGTAAATTTCCTACCATAAATACATCAAAACTTAATCTTTGATTAGTAATATGCATTGCTAAGAACATAATTTGGACAACTTGATTTTTGTTGCACCCTCAAATTTTAGATTTTTCAAATCGCTGTATCTCAGCCAAATATTGTCCTATCCTAACAAACCATACTTCAAATGAATAATGTATAAATTTAAATTTCAACTGACACTTATTACTCGTTTTGTGGTACAGGTTCACAGATTTTTTTTCTAGTTTAACTGTTACATTTAATATTTATATATTTTTATATTTATATTAATTAATAGTGCTGCACGATTAATCGTATCGCAATCGCGATGTCAGCCTGTGCGGTTATATGACGGCAAAATGTTGCGATTATATTAAGTGTGGACTTGAGAGCACCTACTTTCTGAGACAGTTTGCTGATTTTCCATACCGCTAACATCACAAACAAACAAACAAACAAAAAAGATTAAAACAAAAAATCTGACAGTCTCTCAGTATTTTGGATTTGAGATTACTGACATTGACCAGAGAGAGGTACTGTGCAAGAATTAGAGGTCCTGTTTACACCTGGTATTAACATGCGTTTTCTGATGCGTCGATCTGATCACAAGTGGACAATGCTAAGTACAGGTGTAAATAGGGGTGTAAAACGTTTTCAGATTGTCCACTTTTGACCACATCCACTTTTCAAAATCCCGTTTTTGTCCCCCTCAATTTCAAATTCGTTTGTTAAATTAATGTCTCGTATTGTAGAAAGCACGATCAGCGCCGCTGAGAATTCGCACGATCCTTAAAACGAAACCGAAAGTAAAACGCGCACGCGCCTTCAAAAGCAATTTTAATACCACAGTGCGCGCAAATTAGGCTACATAACATATATATGTTGTTATTTGTATGTATCCTATAATAGGTTGTGTAGTTGTCTATAGCTCTGTATCAGGCTTAAAAAAAATTAGTCTCTATTTGCACTTTGAACATTGAGAGAGTAGCCTAGCCTACTTTGATTATGGCTGCACTATTGTTTGCACTTAATACAGCTATTTTTTTGTTTAGACTATTTTTATTTATACTGTTTTTATTTATATTTGTAAAAAAGATCTTTAGTTAGGAGGTCAAACGTTCTAGAAGCTCATAATTCATGTACAGTTCTAATGTCTGAAGAGAATCACATGAAATCATACAGGAGAGACGCCAGTCAGTTGAGTTTGTAATGTATGTAAATGCAGGAATGTGATCAGAAGTGGTCGAAAGTGGACAGAAGAGATGGATGAAAACACCAGGTGTAAACGACTGTGTCCCCATTGTCCACTTGTGATCTGATCGACCAAAAACATATCAAGTTTCCTTTTCAAAAGAGTTTACACAGAGTGTATGTTACATTCTTCATAAATGTCTGTTTGTTTGGGCAAAATCTTTAAAATATGTTATTTTTGTGAAAATGTGTATGTTTTTGTTTTATTTAATTTAGCTATACTTTTGAGAAAATAAGTTTACATTAATGCAAATGCTATTTCATTTGGTAAAAATAATTTATTTTCAAACCATTTCTAGTGTTACAAATACACATTTCCGCATTATCACTAATCTGTGTGTGCATTTTCTTTAAAAACCCATCAAGTTGACTCACAATACCATTTATTATAATCGCAATCGCGTATCGCAATATTGACCTCAATAATCGCAATATGAAAATTTTCCCAAATCGTGCAGCCCTATTAATTAATATATTTAATATGTATCTGTTCAAATGTAATAATGTCAACATCAAGTCCACTGATTAAAAAAAGCAAATTGTAACAGATATTACATTGACAGTCCAATATATTTTTAAATATCTGAAAATATACTGCCTTTAAATTAGATTTAAATTTTAGTGTGCGTACATAACACTGTTTTCAAGTAAAAATGAAACATTTTTATGTATTTATTTTTTTAGACACTTATTTATACGACATCAACATTTTGGGGGCCTGAAAAAGCACATTTTTGAAACTTTTTAGCTTTTATATTGTTACAATATTATAGTTTCTGCGTAAATTACAAAAAAAAAATTAACTTTGTGAACCATGCATATTTCGCAGACGCAAAGTGTTTCTTTACAAAATGAAATCGTCACAATTAGGGTATGTCAAAAAACTCTGATCGTATTTTCTCCCTCAACTTTAAAAATCATTTTAAAATCATCCTACATCACTGCAGAAGTACCAACCCAGTCTTTGCAAAGTGAACATGCAAAGAAGATCAAACACCCTTAAAGGGGTCATCGGATGCTAAGTTCACTTTTACATGTTGTTTAAACATTAATGTGTGTTGGCAGTGTATGTACAAATCTACCCTATAGTGATAAAAATCCATGCAGTGGTTTTTAATTAATCTGTAAAAATAATATCCCCTTTTTCAAATCGAGCCGTTCTCAGATGGCGTCACACCGACAGATGCCGCTCCCACGATAGTTGATTGACATGAGCGTTTTACCTCAGATCAGTTGTAACAGTCCAACCTCTTTGTTTCGATCCCGGAGCAGGGATGTAAGTTAGACAAGAATATCTCAGATTGAGGTGTTGTGTTGCTGGATGTAACAATGAACATAGTGGTCGTCATTTACTCCCGACATCTGAGCCGCTGAAGATGCAGTAGATTACGTTTGTTTGTGAAGGGAATGCACCTCCCGATCTACATATATCTGTCTATGTTCGCGTGAATCATTCATGATCCAGCTTCACTTACAGCAGAAGTGAGTATAAGGGGTTTTTTATGAGTCTTTGCGATCGCCTTTCCTTATAATGTGCTAGTTAGCAAGTTTAGCAGCTAAACGCGGCTAAATGCGGTTAAAGTAAACAGGCTTGTCACTACACAGAGAGAAGAGAGGGGCGGGGCGAGCAGAGCTCATTTGCATTTAAGGGAACAATGATTTGTTCTGATGTTGACAAGGTAAAAAGGGTGTTGTTTTACACAACCATTGAGAATTTAACCAAAGTATATTATAGACTTTTCATTAAGACCCTAAAGAATCATATCAACTTGTGGAAAATGGGCATCCGATGACCCCTTTAAACCCGCTGCACAGGTAAATATTTCGCCCTTAACGCCCTTAAAGATTTCTATTGAAATAACTGGATTTCACCAAGAAAAAAAATGTAAATGTGACCGCATCTTAACAACTTCTAATTAAAAAGTAGCTTGTTTCTAAGCAGCTTTTCCAACCATGTTGATATGCAAGTTGCTAGCATGTTCGTAGGGCACTTCTTAAGAAGCCACGCAATACATTTCGTCATTCACATCTGTTGAACAAACGCTGCACACTTAAGTTTGCAGACGGTTGTGTTTTCAATAAAGAAGTGTGGGAGCTACTCACGTTTTAATGAATGTGATTTACGAACTAACTACGGTCACACTCTCATAAAAATGCTCAACAAAGGCCAAAACGATGAAAAACACACCACGGCAGATGCAGAACAAGCGGCACGCCTGCGGTTGAATTTGACAGAAGAATTCCTTCCTATTTAAAGTTGCTGACAGCATTTAAAACAGTAAAAAAAATCTAATTCCTGTCAGATTAGTAAGGTGGAAGCTGCAGCGTCTGACCAGGAAACGAAGGAAATGCTGGCAACAGTCACAAAGAGGATGTGTGTGTATCAGTCACACGGCCCTTGTGTATAGTCACAGATAAAGAGACTGAAAATCAAAGGAAAGCAGATGATAAAAAGACAAATAGCTACAGCAATCCCAGCTGTGTGCACACACAATCTTTTCCATCCAGCCTGGTCTCAGTCTGACTGACTAAAAAATGTACAAACATCTTTCAAAAAGACCATCTTAGGCCAATCTAATCGGTTTTCTTTCACAGAGGCTGATGTATCTCACACATATCAAAGATGAACTTTGAACCAGACAGCACAGTGAGGAAGGAGAGTGTGCAAACACATGATTGGCTATATATAACCGTGCAAAAGAATTGCTTCGCTTTCAGCGACTTTCAGCAGAGAAAACAAGGCAGTGGCGCGTATCTGCTGCTATATGAATGCGCTTATCTTTCTTTCATAAGAGGGTGCGTTCAGATTGGAGGATTGCAGGCTGAGAGAGATTTCAAGCAGACTGTCTAAACAGGGAAGTCACGTTGGCTTAGCCATGCTGAAGTAAATGAGCTGCATTATTTATGTTCTGCAGAGCAGGCTGGGTCTTTATAATGTGCTTTGAGATCCAGAGGCCAAAAATCTCACAAAAGAACCCTGAAATATTGAAAAACCAATTGCATTATTTACACCTCAGAGATTATAGGAAACGTATATCTTTGTAAACAATATCCACATGCACAGTAGACTTTAGTCTGCCGTCTCTCTGGCATTGACTAGAGTTAAACTTTGAAGAGCTTCCTCATATTGATTTAGGGTTTATGCCATGTTTGAAAGCTGAGAGACCCAGTTCAACAGTAAATGTACGTGTACGAGCCCTCTGTGGGCATTCATCTCATTTTAGTTCCTACTCAGCTGACAAAATGAAATGAGGTCAAGGTCACATGAACAAAAGCAAGTCTCTGGAGATGATATTTGGTTACATTCATGCCATGTGACAGATTTCAGCAGTCTTTCAGTGGAAATTCTGCAAATCTACTCATCTGTATCACTCAGGCTTTTATGTTAGGTAACAAGCAATACAGTCCTTAAAGTTGAAATAAGTCTAAACTAGTAGTAGAAACTTTAAAACTAGAAAACTATGGTTATTTTTCATGATATTTCAACATATTTGTACAAATAATAATAATAATAATAATAATAATAATAATTAAAACTCCAGCAACATGAAATACAAAAAAACAGCCGTTATTTTATGAAAAATGTGTTACGTTGTTTTCAGCGATTTTTCTCTTCATGACGTAGACTCAGAGAGTGATGGGCGAGGGAAGCGCGCTCTGGCTCTCATTCAATCACCATCCTAAGTAAGACGAAACTTTACCTCTTTCAATCTCTGACACCAGTAAATCCACAAATCCAGGCGGACCGGGCTGTCCAACAATGACGAGCAAAGAGTATTTGTCGCTGCAGAAACCGGGTCGAGCGCTTCGATTGGAGTTTTCCATGCTTGCCAACTCGCCGATGTGGTCTGCCGCCATGTTGCAAAGTTTACACAAATTCGTGATGTCCGATTCGCGAGCGAGTCGTTCGTTTGACTCGGTTCTCTTCAATGATTCAGTCGAACCGATTCTCTCTGGATCTTTTACGGAGAACATCCCTGCGTCCCAGTGTGCATACTATCCACCCTGTCTGCCATAAATAGTATTGAAAATTCGTACTGGTGCATAGAATTTAGCATGGATGTGCACATTGGGATGCAGACCAAGCTTCCAGAGAAAACTGGAGCAACACACATACATATTTAACTCGATTACTTATTTTTTAAAAAGACGTAGGGATGTTTAAAAACATAATACGGAAAATCATCGACTTTGAGCGAATGAATATGGTACACATATACATTTATAAGCTACTGAATACAAACGAATACGTTTTATTGATTAACTACAGCTTAATCGTAAACATGGTGATAACAGCCAAACATTAATTTAGGTACAAAACAATAAAACGTAAAATGCTACTCGTGGACGTCTGACAACAATCGAAACTCGAAAGAACCGGTTTACTGAAATGAATCGTTCGAACGAACCGACCCGCCTCAAATGAATTGGACAACCCAACGGTAAGACAAGCGATGCGCTCAGGGAAACACCCACAATTTATATGCAAGGGGCGGGTAATAGAGGTTGACGTCATTTGTGTCCAATCAGTTGATAAAGAGGATTGAAAATTGGTGTTTTGGAAAGATTCACAAACTCATATTAACAGAAAACTAAATGTATGTTAGAAATGTGTGTAGGCTATTTTATGTGCTTTTTTAATTTTCACAATGACAGTGTAAAAACTATGCAGTAAGGTAGTTATTTAGCCTATTTTAGGACAATATTTGGTCGAAATACAACTATTTGAAAATCTGGAATCTAAGGGTGAAAAAAAAATCAAAATATTGAGAAAATCGCCTTTAAAGTTGTCCAAATTAAGTTCTTAGCTAAGCATATTACTAATCAAAAATTAAGTTTTGATATATTTATGGTAGGAAATTTACAAAATATCTTCATGGAACATGATCTTTACTTAATATCCTAATGATTTTTGGCATAAAATTGTTAATTTTGACCCATACAATGTATTTTTGGCTATTGCTACAAACAACCCGTGTTACTTAAGACTGGTTTTGTAGTCCAGGGTCACATATAAATTAGAAGTGGCCTCTTTACAAAGCAAATATTCTTACATTTTCTAAATGACTTTTTTATACATCAACGATTTGAACCAAAAAAAAATATATATATATATATAATATACAATATGTACTATATGTAAAAATTGAAATAATATGTTCTTTCTAAACTGTTTTGGTTTTAATAAATGGTAGTTTGCAGCAGTGTGGCAAATAATTTCTAAAAGTACAAATATTTCATGTAGACTCCTAACTAATTAATATGAGGTTCAAAGTGCGTGCCACATAAAATGCTAAAATAAACCTACTGATAGTGTGCCACTTCAGGACACTGTCACGCAAACCAGCTAGTCCTATCTTTTTATGAAAATATATTTGAATATATATGTTTGAAAATATATTGGATATTATGTCTTATCTACTGTTTAACTTTTATTAGTCTGCTGGTAGGAGCCGCATCTGTTAAAGCATATAATAGCTTTACTACTAGTCAAAGTGCTCTTTGACCTCTCGCCTACTTCTAGTTAGACTCATTTGACAGCACTGATATGACACCAGACCCTTTATTCATTTAGGTTTCATTTTCAGTGACTGTAATTGGTTAAAGCTTTGCACCACCTAGTGGCCATGAAATGGCAAGACTAGTATAAATATAATACTAGTACACAGTTAACATTTTAACAAAGTTTGCTCTCAGAGTAATCAGACTTTGAATAAAAAATAGAGATATATACAAAAATGCATGCATTTATTTGATGTGTCCGTTTGCATTAATAAAACATGTTACAACTGATGGAAACAACAAACATCTCTAATCATTTGTAGGTACAATAAAACGTTGGATAGTGACAGAATGAGGCATGTTTTCACAAACACTTGAGGATGGAGAAGCTGCAGGTGGTTCCTCCCGGACAGCTGCACAGCTTCCCGAAACGAGCGCCTTTGCGAACCGCGCACTGCTCACCTGCATCACACTAAACACACCATTGTTTGTTTAATGGTTTGGTCAGACTTCAGTTTTCATATAAGTACTGATTAATACAACTTAAACAACTCAATTTGTGAAGCACCTTGCATGAAACTGAGTCATTCTTCATGCAGTACATTTTCATATTTGTATCATAGATAGTCTTCACCCCAAAATGAAATTCTGTCATCATTTGCTCACCCTCATAATATCCCAAAAACAAAAGACTTTGAAGAATGAGGATATTCTTAATATTCACTCATCATTTTTTGTCCATCCACTAAAAGTCGAGGTAATCTTAAGCTTCTAAAAGTACATCATCATACACTCATCCTAAAGGGCGTTTTTGCAGTGATGCCATAGAAGAATCATTTTTGGTTCCCCAAAAACCCTTTCAGTTAACAGTTCTTAAAAGAACCAATTTAAAGAACAATTTAACAATCTAAAGAACCTTTTTTGACTATAAAAAACCTTTTATGCATTTGAAAAGTTCCGAGAATGTTCAAGGTTCTTCATGGAACCATCAATGCCAATAAAGAGCCTTTATTTTTAAGAGTGAAGTAATCCGAGTAAATCGAGTGGTTTCATCCAAGTCTATTGAAGAACTATTTTCAAAAATAGGCTTTTATTCACATATAAATCAACACACATCAATAAAGTTCATCAAATACGGTAAACAAAAACTCAGACAATCATCTTGAGCAACTAGACTTAGACGGGTGGATGGTCAAAAACGATGATAGGATATTAAAAATACCAAACATTTGTGTGTCAAAGATGAGACTTGAGTAAATTTATGACAGAATTTGCATCTTATTGCATCTTACTGCATCTTATTTACTATATTGGATATCAATATTACACTCACATTTCTTAAAATGAAAATCGTAGTTTTCCAACACGTCAATAATTAAGTTAACATAAGTAAATTTAAATGATTTCATGGTTTTATTGCATTTTGCTACATATTCGCCAGATACCCAAAAGCTATCGACAAAATTTTAATATGACAAACTTATACTTACAATTATAGTATTTAATACTTTGTTCTTTCTCTAAACAAAACGTTTCAACCAAAACATGTTTTTGTTGATATATAGTTCATATCCAAAGAATATGAATGACATATTTACATTGTTATTGCTAATTAAATATATATGTATTTATGTCAAATATGTGTAAAAGAGAAACTGTAAATTGTTAACAATGGCTTACCGAGGGAACCCAACCAAACTTCTTCTCTGCAGTGGGAATCTGTTTGTTTCTCAGTTTTTCAAGAACTTCTTGAAGAGCTTCAATCTGTAATTATTTTCTCAGTTAATTTATCTGTTAATGCTGATGCTTTAGAATGATTTCCAGAGTGCCTAAAAGCCTCTAAACAAAAGTTATCTTACCAGTTCTTTCTCCTCTTGAGCCTTCATGTTATCTTCTGGCGAGCGGATCTCTAGGACATCATCACAGCTAACTAGTAGCATTAAGACGGAGCAGATTACAGTTAGAAGAAAGATCCGATCACTAATCATTGTGGCTGGAAACAGGACTTGATTTGAGACTGACGTCTATCGTGACCGACTCTTCTCAAGTAACATAAGGAGGACCATCTCAAGCACTTATAAGCTCTCGTGCAATGACACAAATCCGTTCTAAATGCATCAACGTGAGATGTTGTAGAAGTCGTGGGTCGTGACCCCACAGCACCTCCGAAGGCAATGCAAACTATACGCCGTCTCCACAGTTGCTTCGTCCATCTGAGAACGTCAGCATGATGATTCATACGTCTGACCCATGAACCTCAAACATCAAACCACTGATGTACACCTAACCTCATCTTTGACTATAATTACCAACCGTTTTTATTTCCGGAGAAGATAATTTAATTACCGGAACATCTATAACAAGAAATTGCCATTTTAAGGGATTACGCTCTTAAAAATAAGAATCATTTTTGGATCCCCAAATAATCTTTTAGTGAACAGATCCTAAAAGAGCCATTTTGAAGAACATTTCAAAAATCTAAAGAACATTTATTGCATTTGAAAGGTTCCATGTTCAAAGTTCTTCATAGAATCATTGATGCCAATAAACCTTAATTTTAAGAGTGTAGTTGCAAACAATTCCTTCTGTAAATCTAATTTGGTTTTGTGTCATATGGGTTATGAGTAAAAATCATAAGGATGTCACAATGCTAATGACAAACTGATGTAAACATATCAACATTAACAGATAACTAATAACTGAACACTCTGATGACCAGAAGATCTTCTTTGATAGCGTGAATTGCCCTAATGACTAATGACTGCTCCACCCTCATATATGACTGGACATTTGAGAGGTTATGTGATTTTGATCACATGACACCACAGCTTTGTCCAAAACAAAGTGTGGTTATTAAGTGGGAAGACACGTTAGTTCTGACAGCTTGTAGACCTAACATTATTAACTCAATGGATCGTTCAAAACGGCATCTGAAGAATTATTTGTTGTTAGAACAAAGAACCTTTTCAGAGATGGCCACAGATTATTTTATAACTGATCAAGAGATGGAAAGGTAAGATATCAATTGCTGTGAGCCAAATGCTGTGGGGTAAGTTGAGTCAGCGCTTTAACTTACCCCACCATATAAGGCACTGAAGTTAAATCTCTGAAGTATAAACTGGTGTTTTAATGTGATATTACACAACTGGTTTAGTTTATCATATATATATACACATATTATTTGTAGTTTATTTGATAGGGACAAGTGCACCAAATCTTTTCATCACACTATCAAATATATCTTCACCTGTAGTCCCTAATCTAATGACTGGTTTGACATTGCAGAAAAGCTACCATGCCTTCTTTTGTCTAAAATATTTATTAGTTTCAGTGACATTTACTCCTGTATTCTAATTCAGTTTTTTATTTAATTTTACTCAACAAAATTAAGTCTGCTTTTGGGAAGGTTAAAACTTCGGTGTTCAACATATTGTTCCAGAAATACAAACGATTAAAGATTGAAAATTAAAATTCATTTGATGCTTTGCATTTCCGGTCTCCAGTGTTTCTAGTCAAATTAGCGCATATTCCGATCTTATAATCTAATGTTAAACCTATTTAAATGTTTTTAAAAAGCACATGGCTCCATAGCGCCATTACTTTGCAATGTCACAATGACCGTCATTTGTCCGTGTCTCACTCCTCAAAGTTTAATGTGTGTAGATAACACGAAGCTGCCAACATTAGCTACATTAAAAACTGATGGGCACTATTTGAACGGGTTCCTGTGGAGACCGGAACAGAAAAGCATCCAGTCGGAAGATAGAATTAGTAATGGCAGCGCTCAGGAAAAACGTTTATAAGAAGCCATAATTTTAGAACCCTTTATCATAGATACATTCTAAAAATTGATACACTCTCAGAAATAAAGGTACAAAAGCTGTCACTGGGGCGGTACACTTTTGTACCTATTAGGCTCTAATATGTACACTTTAAGTACTAATATGTACCTTTAAGGTACCAAGGTACTCTTTAGGTACAAACATGTACCCTTTGAAAAGGTACCCGCCCCAAACAACCCATGGCAACAGTGTTAAAGTAGCCCAATCCCGCGGGAAAACCACGAACTTGGCAACACTGCTTATGTTGAGGACCACGTAAGTAAAAAATGACACATCTTACCCCACTCTCCCTTATATTACAGTAAAACAATTCTTTGTAATAAGCAAAAACGACAGTCTAATGGTGTGTTCACACCAAACGCGAATTTAATTATTCGCCAAAGTAGATTACATACAAAGTCAATGCAAAGACGCGAATAGAGGCGAATTCGCGCTGGGCGACGCGAAATGTGCAATATTCCCCTCAAACGCGTCTTCCGCGCAAGTTCAAAAATTTCAACTCCAGCGAAAATTCGCATGACTCCTTAAGCAATCAGCGAAGAGTTTACTGACAAATCCAGTTGAATCAGCAAATGGAAAAGAGCTTTATAGGAGCCATAAATGTATTATATAGGTATCTGGAGCATAGAAAACAATTAAAATCAGTTGTAGTGGTAGTTGTATTTTATTAGCATGCAGAGATGCTGCTAAAAATAAAATAATAATATTAATAATGTCAGTGTATATACAGCAGAAAAATGTAACACACATTAATGCAGGATTAATAAGCTACTTTTCCGCGTCTCCGTTTGGCTTTCCAGCGTATTTGGGACTTCAACATCAGGCACAAAGCAGCGATCTTAGTTATGTCTATCATGGTTGATCGCGCCTTGATTTTCGCGCGAGTGATGCAGAAAACATCAGTAATAAGTGACGCGATGCGCATATTCGCTTCGCGTTTGGTGTGAACGCACCATAAGATAGGGTGACCAGACGTCCAGTCGCGGTTTTTGGTGTCCTGTCCCCGACTGGTAGCTGTCTCCGGAAATTTCCCCGTTTTACAGCACGCTCAAAACAACCCGCAAATACACTGTAAAAGCCCGACCAATTTAGCCAGCTGGCAATCGTATGATTGTGATTATTTTCAACAGCAGAGGGCGCTGCGAGCTATACTGATTTGGCTAAGAATGGCCGTTGAATAATCCGAGTGAAGTACAGTTTCTCCTGTCTCATCCCATTATCGCTATGATCCTGCATCACACTGACTGCTCTGTTCTCATGTTAATGATCTGATTAAAGTTGGTATTACTATAGTAAAAGTGTGGTAACCATGTTTTTTGCAGGTTACCATTTATTTAATGGCAGCTTTACTACAAATATAATGGTATTTATTTATTTAGATTATATTTCCGTACGCTTACATAGCTGAATCACAATAAAGCTCACCTGAGCTTAAACTAGTTTGATTATAGTAGTCTATTTGTATAATTAGATTAGCCTACTAGGTTGTCTATGTGTAGTTTTATACTTATACTTTATACTATATTTCTCCCCACTGTAGGCTATGTCTCAACATATAAAGCAGAATTACAATAAATGTTCACAGTAAAGGTGTTTGGGGATCTCAGCACCCAAAAACCCAGTTTTTGGGAAAGGAAGTTGCTCAATTGCATTTGTGGGAAAATCAAGCCAAGTTTCCTCAGACAAAGCCATCTGATTCTCCCAGCTGTAACACACAATACATATGTTTGTCCATGCCACTGCATTTTCTCTCAAATAGAGTTTTGTGTTTGCAAATCACTTTGCATTTGTTTGAAAGTTGAGTTTTTCTTTGCAAAGCAGATTTGCAAAACACTGGATTTCTTTGATGAATATTGGCACAAAATTCACTCCATAAACTTACTGTTAGTTTTCTTGCTTGATATATGTGGGGAAAATCTTTTGCATATTGAAATGACTATTTCTCCCGCAGAAAGTGAACAAGGGTAAACGTGATCGCTTTTAACTTGCAGTTTTACGTCTCAACCACCAGAGGGCCAAATCTTCCATATTTTCATATATTAGACGTGCAACACCGACAATTCATCCAACAGCATATTTGTATCTTGGTGTTTATTGTGAAATATGAGACAGTGTACTGTGAATTACTGTAGAATCCACAAATAAATGAATGATACTTTATTCAAAATGTCAAAAAACACATTCTAAGAATGGCCGTTGAATTTCACTTCAACCTTCCGTTCTTTTTTATTTTAGGTATTCATTTAAACACACACACACAGGCCGCTCATGTTAACAGATCCAGGTCGCTGAACACAGTGTTTGCTGTGGTTGGGTCCGGCTGTGAAGGCTCTGTGGTGGTTGGAGGAGCTGTGGTGGCAACGACCGGCTTGAACTCTTTCCAGGGTTTGGTTGGACAGTTGAGGGGTGTGCGTGGGGTCGTGCCGATGCTCTCCTTGGATTCCTCTGAGGATTCTTTGACTTTCGTCTTTGAGGTCAATTTTCTGTCAGGCATAATCCTAAGGGGAGACCAGCCTGGTGGCCGTTTACATCTTGACACGCTCTGAAAACAAGACGTTGGCAATGAATAGGTTTATTGAAAATGGATTGCAATGCTGTGAAAAATAAATGATTTGATGGGATGGCTCACCTTAGTAACTGTCTTACATTCAACATGCACCTCTGGGCCCTCATGTCTCCAAGGAGCCACATCCACAGTAGAGTTACACTGCAAAATCTCCTAAACAACAACCCTATGTAAGATGCTACAAGTACACACTCCTTAAATTTGATAAAGAATTTCAACATTCTGTCAGACAAAGAACAATTTTTGTGTTGTTTTGTGCCATTTCAGACTAAATTAAAAATCTTAAATTACACTCGTGTTTAAAATATATATGCACTGAGTGATTTTGGATGGTACCGTTTTCTCTTGCAGCGGGTGGCACTCCTCAGTAACCGCTTTAAATTCTGTCCTGGTGCAGTTGCTCTTCTCAATCTCAAACTGCAGTTTATACCTGAATCCAGCAACCACCTACACACAGATCAACAACACCCACAACATTAACCTTGATAGTCCTGAGGTCAACCAGTCTACATTTGTCCAAGCTGACGAAAAACAATCCAGTGGATTAAATTAGGTGATTTCACATTCGTACATTTGGAAGACGCCTCTACCCAAAGTCACTAGTGCATTCAAGCGATTGGTTTTATCAGTGAACACATTCAAATGTGTGTCATTGGTGTCACCCAGTGCCAAACTCTACCAGCTGAGTGACAGAAACATGAAAAGAAATACCTGTTTTGTTGCAGATGACAAGCCCTTAAAGATGAAGAAGTGCTCGTGATTGATTAAGCCGTTGGCTGTCCTCAAAGAGTGTATGAGCGGTTCCCTCAGTTCTTCATGATGTAAATCGATCTTCTCAGGGCAGCCCAGACAAGGGGCGACTTTAGAGGTAATAGCTGGTTCGGCTGAATGTTTAGAAAAGTGAGTAAAATTTAATATATGCTTTGATAGAGGCCATATATCAGCTTTTTTAAAAAATAGAGTTTAATTGAAAAATTCTTGGTGAAGAACAATACTACACACAATTTAAGGGAGAGAAGACAGTGTTGGAAATGGAAATCCCAGATGTTTATAGTATTAAAATACAGCATTTTATATTCAATTTTATTGGCAATGGTTTATGGGAGGAGTACACAGTCTTGTATCTAAAAAGTGGCTGCTGTTGCAAGAGCAGATCATGTGATCTCAGCAAGAACAACCTTATGTAAAACTTACAAAAAAATTATTTTCTAATCCTCTGACGAGGTCAGATTTATTTGTATAACACTTTTCACAGTGCCCATAATAAAATGAAATCATGATGTTTATGGTTATAATATCATAATATTTTCATTCCTTATGCATAGTGATAATATAGTCACAATTTGTGAGGATAATAAGCAACCAGGCAGTTGAGATTTGATATACTGCATATGCTTTACATGCATGTACTGTAGTGTTGCACGATATACAGGTACCTAAAAAGTATCGCGATACCCTTCTTTTAAAAACGGTATGATTCTGCATTTTACTAGTACCGGTATTTTAAGAATGCATTTTAATAAGAGCCGTATTTCCGCGTGTCTGTGTTAGTGAATGGCGCAAACGCGCAGTTTTGTTTACATACGGGTGACGCTCACTGTGTTTTCAGCCTCTGCCACCTCAATATATGAGTACATGAACACATGAACATCATCTCCAATTATCCTATAATAAATTAATTCTTTATCAAATCTAATTATCCTGAATTAACTGAATTTGAGAAAAATTATAAAAAGTAATTTCATAGGGCCTTAAAAAACATGTATTTTTTCGTTAAACTTTTAATAAATTGCTGTTACATTCTGCAACGTTCATGATTTCAATTAATTAGACATGCTTTTTGATAAATATTTTTTCTAGAGTCTAGAAAAAATTTAACGGAATTTGGGTAAAAATAAAACTAATTTCAAAGGGCCCTCTTTATTTCATTTGTGTCTTTGTTTTATTGTACTTGTCCTTTAGTTTGTTACTTGCATCTAGGTTCTTATTATTAATAACAAAGATAAAATAACAAAAAATGACTACGTCATGATATAAATTGTAGTTATTATTGCATACTGTTTTATAATGTACTACAATACTGAGGTGCAGATAATTGCCACTATTTGTATAAGTAGTATAAATAGCAGAAAATCTTGATATTTTAACCTAGTGTAAATAGAATCTAGAGCTATTTGCACTTTCTGTAAATATATCGCTAAAAATACTTAGTGTAAATAGCATCTATCACTATTTTTTTAAACTTTTAATATATCAATGAGCAATAATATAGTTTACATCTTTAGTTTATATATATAAAAAAATAAAGCAGGTAAGATTTGCTGTATAGTGCATCGGCTTAACAGTAGTGTATTGCTTGTATCCAGGTATGGTTGGACTTAAAGTAGTTGTATAATTCACTATTAATTTGACAGTTAATTCGAGTGACTATGTTTGCCGGAATATGTTTTTTGTGTACTTGTGGACTTTGTTTTTTTACCATCATCCTGCAGATGAAAATTAGCCTGAATGGCTAAATCTGGCACATTTACATAGTAGAGGTGTTTACTTATGTTAATTAATATGCATTGTCCCTTAATAATAATAATAATAATAATAAAAATATTTATTAGTTGATTATATGGTGATATTGAGAATTATGAATCCACTGGTATGACTGAAGTCTTCATCTCACATGAATATACATGATTTTAATCAATTTGTCTCAAAAGCTCCACAAAGGCAAAATATAGTAATGACGGCAATACTATTTTGATGTTTAAAAAAAAAAAAAACTTTTGTGAATCTGAAGGAATCAGTTAGTTACTATGGTTTGTATTTTTCTAGGGCAGAAAAGTGCTCTTATTTTCTTTTTTTAAAAAAAAAAAAACTTTTAATACAGAAAAATGACTGAGTGCACTGTAACGGTAAAATAAAAGGGGATTAAACAGCCGATATTACAGTCCTAATACAACATGCGACATACCTGAACAGTCATGCAACAGTAACTGTTGACTTCCTTCTGTAAACTGGACTTTTGCATGACAGATTCTGAGTGCCTGAGGAACCACAAAATATACATGTACAATAATCATGACCAAAGGCTGCTATTAGGTACTAATTAACAGTGTTGGGGGTAATACATTACATGTAACGCAAGTTATGTAATCAGATTACTTTTCAAGTAACTAGTAAAGTAATGCATTACTTTTAAATTTAAAGTGAAATATCTGAATTACTTTTTCAAATAAAGTTATTTGTTTTCCCATTTACTCACTGACAACTCTCCTGTTCCAGGCACCTACTTAAGCCTGAGGCTTATTAATTTCATTTTTGATGTGAAAGGGCCTTAATGTTTGACGAAAATATCACTTTTGGGTTTTTTGATATTAAATAAATAAGAAAGCCCAGCCCATGTGACAAAAAGTAATGCAAAAGTAATGCAACGCATCGCTTTCCATAAAAAAATAAATAAATAACTATAGTAATGCAATATTGTTATTTATACTGCGGGGCCGTTGAATGCTTGAATCTGATTGGCTGACGAACGTTCTGAAGGTATGCATTATTTTCAGGGAAACGCACAACGAACGTAGTTCCAGGCAGCTCTTATATATACAGTAAACAATAGGATAAAAACGGCAGATTATTTTCATGTTTTTGCCACAAAATTACGTTTTTTTTTATATACGGAAAGCACATATTTCTCCCACTCTCTCTCCCTTATAGACGCACACACATACAGTTTGCACACACGTTAACATACGCGCTAATGTTGTTAGCGCTGCTCTGACGATTAACTTAAAAACTACGTGACATTTCTCACAAGCGAGGTAACTTGTTCCTGAAGAAAATGAGTGGAGACGCTGCTGTCGATCACTTTTGAGACGTACAAACACAGAGAGAGAGGTAATTCATGAGCTCTCTCTCTCTCTCTCCGTCTGTCTGGTTGTCTGTCTGTCTAAACTTCATTATTATCGGTATTAGTCTGCTATCAACGGCTCAAGTGTGGTTACTAGGTCTCAAATTACGTTTTGTAATTAGCAACGGAGGCTAATCCTACTCACAATACCGTTTTAAGGACAAAAACCGGACGAATGCCTTGAAATATGTCATCTGATTGATGTCTTGAGGTGTGGTAACCGTAGTATAAGCGGAATAATTGACTTTGGTCCATTGAATTCTTCGAAAATAATGAACACCCGAGCATCACCACCTTGGGTGTGCATTATTTTCTAAGAATTCAACAGCCCGTCGCAGTGTTGCCAAGTCTGTTGTTTTCCCGCGGAATTGGGCTATTTGCCGCGGGTTGTTTTTCGTGTCTGCGTCACATTTAGCCCTTGAAATGTGAATTTACCAGAGGAACCCCAACAAAAAAAAAAATGTGAATTTTAAACCCTGCAGTGCAATTTTTAATGGGGGACCCCCCTCGAAACGAGATTGGGCTAGTTTTAAGAGCAAATGGATGGGTTTTGTTATGAATTATTCCTTACACATTACTTTTAGAAGTACCTTTCCCCAACACTGCAAATTACAAAGTATTTGAGTGTTATTGGAAACATTTTTATATAATTAACGCTGAACTGTAAATTTGATATAATTGACTGTTGCACCAAGTACTTAAGGTTTTCTACACAATTGTTTCTAAATGTGAAGGTTTGCATTAGGATCGATGTAGATTATCATGTAGGTGAATTCATAGGATCTTACCTTATCTGCTTCTTGCAAATAGTCACATTCATGCCAAACTTTGTCTCCTCCTGCGGGACAGTCTGTCTCTCTGCTTGTGAACCGTACGAACACAGTTTCCGATGATTCATTCTGAACCTGTGAAAATTACCACATTATGCTACACTCTTAACGATAAAGGTTATGTATTGGCATTGTTCCATGAAGAACTTTTAACTTCTATGGAATCTTTCCATTCCACAAAAGGTTCTTTATAGCAGAAAAACGGTTCTTTGGATTCTAAAAATGTTTTTCATTGTTAAAATTGTTAAGAGCTAATCACTGAAAGATTCTGAGAAACCCAGAATGGCTCTTATGTTGCATTGCTAAAGGTTTCAGAGTGGGGGTTTCACAGCGGTGCCATAGAAGAACAATTCTGAGTTCCTCAAAGAACATTTCAGCGATGAGTTCTTAAAAGAATAATTTTACTTAGAATTTAAGAATATAGAACTTAGAACATTCTAAAGAACCTTTTCCGTAATAAATAACTTTTTGTGCATTGATAAGATTCCATGGATGTTCAAGGTTCTTCACGGAACCTTCAGAACCTATTAGAGCCAAAATATTACAACGCAAAGAGCAAATCTACATCCTACCTTTGTAGCCTCCAGGATTTCATAGAGCGCCAGTTGAGCACCTTCAGTTAATATCTTGTTATGCGTGGAAAGAGTTAAGTTCACAACATTCTCCACACGTTTACCATCACACGGAATTTTAATGTCAGTTTGTCCATGTCCTCCAGAAGAATAAAGCCAAGCTAGCGCAAAAAGCATCAAGATCTTGTCCCGCATCATTGTGCTCCTCTGAAAACCCAGCAGTGTTGGAGTGAGAGGGTTCAGAAGTGTCACTGCTGGACTCTATCGCCCCTGTAATGATTTACTCACTTTTGGAAAGCTCAGTTCTGTGTCTGTATCTCCAGCTGTCCAAATATGGTGCGGAGGTATTCGGCAGATGTAATGCAAATGTTTACTCGTCTGAGATGCTCTCCACAACATGCACAGTTCTTTGAATCTCTGCTCCAAACCAATGATGAGAGACCTTCACTGAGACCTTGACATGATGGTGCACAAATTAACAGCAGATCACAGTTTTAACAATTTATTTTGGTAGACAGTCTGTTTCAGAAGATCAATCCAGAACGTTTTATGTGTTCTGGACTCAAACATTGGTTATCAGGTAAAAAATAAACTGTTTGCAAGTCCAGTTTGTCTACAAATAGATTATTGGTTACAATATTTACTGTTTTTTTTTCTTATTTATTACACTGTTTTGTCTCAAGTTTTCATGTTAGTGTAAATTACATGAAATATTTTAAAGTCCAGTGCTTCATAACAGAGACAAACACGCAGCATTTAGCAGTGTTAGAATGCAAAGTTGCGTTAAGTAAATTGACAAAAGCAGCAATGTGTATTTAAGACCATACTTTGTCCCTCTACCTTTGACCTGTGTTGTGTGTTTTGCCCAATTCAGTGTCTACAGAGTTAGTTCTTCAACATACTGATGATAATTTACTAATAAATAAATAATTTAATACATTTAAAATGTCTAATTTTAATAAACAATGTAAAATGGTTAAAAGATTTAATCAAGATTTCTTAAAATAAATAAACAAGCTCTATTAATTAACTTTACCAAAATATATTAAATAATCATATTATATTTAATTACACTTAAACTATGTTTTTCTATGCAAAAGAAGTCACCTTTATTTACTCTGAAAAAAACATTAACAAGATGTTCTCAGAAATGCATGTGATATATATTGAATATATTATTTGCTATAATATATTATGTGCTTCGGAGAGTTTTATATTTAATACATTTTAAATTAAGTATCATTTATACAGAAACATAGCTGACATCCCATAATGTCTGAAATGTTGTCACTGTAGTTGTTTCTGTACGTTTAACCAATGTTAGGGGTAACGCATTACAAGTAACAAGAGTTATGTAATCAGATTACTTTTCAAGTAACTAGTAATGTAACACATTACTTTTAAGTGTACAAGAAAATAGTTACGTTTTCAAATAAGTCACGCAAGTTAGTTTGTTTTCACATTTATTCACTGGCAGTTTTCCTGTTCTTCAGCCTGCGGCTTATTAATTTTACTTTTTGGTGTAAAAGGGCCACTACAGTTGCAAAAAATATAACTTTTGGGTTTTATTGTTATTAAAAACAAATAAGCAAGCACAGCTTAGGAGATAAAAAGTAACACAAATGTAACGTAATGCATTACTTTCCATAAAAAAGTAACACAATAAGTTACTTTTTTTATGGAGTAACACAATATTGTGTTCCTAATAACGTGCAAATTAATAGCGCTAAACGCGGCTAAACTAAACAATCTCTCAGATCTCGTCACTCCACGGAGAGAGGAGAGGGGCTCCTCAGCAAAAGCCTGAATGAGTGGTTGCACGCCGCCATCTTATATACCCGTATGTACGGGGGAGTGGCTCGGCATGCAAATACCACTCGCCAATGTTCATGAATGTTCATTGGCCTTTTGAATAAGGCTTGGAGATGATTGGACTCTCAAGGGAGTTCCCATATGTAACGTCTCCGTTCCCTCCTTCAGGGAACGAGGGTTACGTACGTAACCTAGACGTTTCTTGTCATCAAAATGACTACCATTTTTTTTTTTTTTTACCATTTTTTACATTTTTTTAAATTGCAATCTATGTATTTAACATGTTTTGTTTGTTTTGTTTTGTTTGTTTGTTTGTTTGTTTTTGTTTGTTTGTTTTTTACTTTTAGGCACCAAAAACATATAAATAACTTTTAATTCAGAAAATGAAAACATATTTGTGATTACTGTGTATTCAATCCATTTACAGGTCAAAAAGATCCAAAACTGCATTTTTGCCATCAAAATGTCTACCTGTTTTGTTTGTTTGTTTTTAATTGCAGTCTACATATTTAACATTTTTTTGTTTTGTTTTGTTTTGTTTTGCTTTGTTGTTTTTTTTGTTTTGTTTTTTTTTCGGTACCAAAAACATATAAATAACTTTTCATTTAGAAAATGAAAACATGTTTGTCATTCAGTCCATTTAGTAGGGAAGAGGATTAGGGTCATGCCAAAAAAAAATGTCTCAAGATTAAAGTCTCGCAATTTAATGAACTTATTCTTAACAGTTAATCTCGACTTTTTTCTCGAAATTTAACTATTTTAATCTTGTACTATAATGACTTTAATCTTGAGATGGTTTTATTTATTTTTTTTATTGCGTCGCCGTAATCCTCTTCCGAACTCTTCCGTAAATTTAGAGGTCAAAAAGATCCGAAAATGCATTTTTGGCATCAAAATGACTGCCTGTTTTGTTGTTGTTGTTTTGTTTTATTTTAATTGCAATCTAAATATGTAGCATTTTGTTTTGTTCACTTTTAGGCATCAAAAATGTATAAACAACTTTTAATTCAGAAAATGAAAACTTTTGTCATTATAAAAATGCATTTTTGCCATCAAAATGACTACCTGTTTATTATTTATTTATTTAACTTTCAGGCACCGTATAATTAACTTTTAATTCAGAAAATGAAAACATGTTTGTCATTAAAGTGTATTCAAGTCGTTTTTGTCTTTAAATGAACTGCATTTTATGTGTTTTTGAGCAATAATCTGGACAATAACAACAAAAAAATATTGCATTCTTCAAAATATATGATTACTCATAAGATAATTTTCAAATTAAACTATAACATGGATTGCACCTACTCATTTTAAACTTAAAAAAGACAAAAAAAATAAAGAAAAAGCACAAGAAACTTGTGCTTTTCTCTTTCTGAAAGGGAAGTAAAATAAAGCGAACAGAGCACACAAAGTGTGAACGGACGTGTCTGAGTGATCTGCATCTTTCACACATTACAAAATGCAAGAAAATGCACGCTTGCAAAAAAAAAACTGTTTTATTCCACTGTGTCCTAAAGTGCTGTTTTTGATAAATGCTCTTATGTTTTCAGTTTTGTGAAGTGAAGCTCCACGAAAATTGAATTTATTAGTAATTGACAAAAAAATCTCAATGCTTAAATGTCTTTAAATGTCTTGCGTTAGTCATGACATCGTTAGTCATGACATTGAACCCTTTGAGGCACTGAATGCATTTTGCGCCAAGGAAAAAGTATGGCAAATATTAGTGACAACTGACCTGCTGGTGGCACTAAATTTTGGACAAGATCTCAAAACTGATGAATGTCCAAACTCAACTCCACCACTGTGCCACTACTTTTTAATTGTCTAGATTGAAATGCAACTCTTTATCTGAACTAAGACTTACACCAATGTAGAGTTATTACACATATCATTACTTGGTTTACTAATAGTGGGCTTGGCTAACACGCTTCCTGATGTCAGACAATTGCTGACAGCACCACAGCACAAGTGTCCTCCTTCACAACCACATGTGCGTTATTTTACCGCCGCTTCAGAGCTGATAGCATAAGAGCAACTGCTCTCAAAAACAAAGAGACACTTTCTCAAAATGACTCACACGAGTTGCCACATCCCTCTGCTTCTTTTGCTGTCTTCCATGCAATGGCTAGGTGAGTTGATTTGCCTTTCATTTAAGTCAAATAGTGATTTTAAACAGAAATAATCCAACAAATGTTGCATATATTCTTATAAATGAATTTATGAGTATATAATGAATTTATGAGTAGAAATGTAGGTTTTTTTTTAATGTTCTAGTAAGTTCTAGACTAATTTCTGAGAAACCAGAACAACGCAACACTGAGTTAGTTTAACAACATTCATAATTGGTCCTGGTAGCTCTGTGTTGGTTAACACTTAATGACGTAGTGTTAAAGCCCCCTGTTGTTGTGTGCTTACAGGAAGCTCTCTAGCCTCAAACCCTCTACACCATTCAGCTTCGGTAGATAAAGTTCCTGCCATCATCAGCAGTGATCCTACCATTACCCATCTGTCCAAGAGACCCGTTCTCCAGCCCAAAGAAACGGCGCCGCCTAAGATTGAGTGCACCTTGAAGAACCCTCAGGGCAAAGTGTGTGTGCGGGCCAGTTTGGGAGTGGAGTATGTGGTCAGAGAAAACAAAGTAAGCTTGTTATTTTATCAGCATTTTTATTTAACTCCTCAGCAAGTTCTAACTGGGGGTGAGAACTCACTTGGTTTACCACCAACATTGTCAACGGCTCATTGTGCTGGCAGAAAAAAATATGCAGAACTTATGGGCACGAGCTTTGCACTGGGACAGCATCCTCAAGAGTGCACATTGTTAATATTTTACTAAAAACTAAAAGCTAAAAACTCTTTTTAGTGAGCAATCCCTTATGAGAAAGTAGTAGTGCATGTGCACTTATAGTAAACCTCAAATCTCATGTTTGTTTTTAAAACGCTTCATGCAGATAATATAATATTAATCAAATAAAAGGCCACTTAAAGACAGACACCCACGACTGTTTCTTAACACACTTAAGTACACTTTTAACAAGAGCATTTAAATTCATTTTTTATTCACAAGTGCATCTTTTGCTGTAAAGAAGTACACTTATTTTGATGTGTCGACTAACATACTAACGCACACTTTATTTTACTAAAGCACAAGTCATTTTAACTATAATGTCTTATTTGATATTGCATTTAAAGTTAATACATTTTAAATGCACAAAATTGTAGCCATCGCTATGCCATTGTAGCTACGTATATATTTAAATACACAACATATCGATTTCAATAGAAAATACATTAAAAGTTTTGCTTAAGATGTACTTAAGGCCTACTTAAGTGGGTAAGACAAAAACACTTAAAAGTTAATCTAAATGATTTTAATATAAATTTAAACTAATGCTTTTTCATTTAAGTGTCTGAAAACATTACATTCAGTTTACACGTACGTATTGTTTTAAGAGCAGACACTGTAGGCAAAAACACTGTTTTTTCATGCACCGGTCAAGTTTGAGATTTTAAGCTTTTTGGTTTTTCAAGTGTTTTTTACAGCCTAGCAGAAAGAAAACATTCAAAAAAACACTTTCGAGTGTTTCTTTTATAGCACTTTATCTATTTGTCTAATAGATTTTAATTGCATACTTATTTTTAAAGGCCGTTTCATGAAATCATGACAAAACCAGTCATAAGTCACATGGGTATATTTGTAGCAATAGCCAAAAATACATTGCATGGTTCAAAATGATAGATTTTTCTTTTATGCCAAAAATCATTAGGATATTAAGTAAAGATTCATATTCTGTAAATTTTCTACCGTAAATATATCAAAACTTAATCTTTGATTAGTAATATGCATTGCTAAGAACTTCATTTGGACAACTTTAAAGTCGATCTTCTTAATATTTAGATTTTTTTTTGCACCCTCAGATTACAGATTTTCAAACAGTTGTATCTCAGCCAAATGTTTCCTATCCTAACAAACCATACATCAATGGAAAGCTTATTTATTTAGCTTTCAGATGATGTATAAATCTCAATTTCAAAAAAATGACTGGCTGACTAGCACTTAAACACACCAAACTTTACATTTTTATTCCTGTCTATATCCTGAAGGGTTTTATAGAGGGATGTGTTCATATATAATTAGCTTGATTATATACAACATTTTATTCCCCCCAAACTTGTGAAAATATATTGTTTTCTCTGTTTTTATGAATTATGGAGTGACAAAAATTACCCAAAATTCACTCTGTAAAAACTTTTGACTCTAATATGTCAGAAAAATTTACCAAGAATTTTTAAACTGACTTCATCCAATGTTTAGAATTTTGTTTTAGAACTTTTGTTTTGTTTTAGATGTATTAAATAATGCCAAATTTGTACAATACGATTTTTATTTAGCAATTATCAGTGTAATTAATCAACTGGGTAAGGCGATAATTATTAGTTAGTCGGGCTTGTAATCGGAAGGTTGTGGGTTCGAGACCCAGGTCCAGCATTGTGTGCACATGGGTGGGTTAAATGCAGAGCACAAATTCCGAGTATGGGTCAGCATACTTGGCCTCACATCATATCCTTTCCTTTTGTTCCTTTTAATTTTTTTGCCCTATCCTCTTACAGTGTCTCGCCTTAAAATATTGTATTTATTAAGTATTTTTACTAAAAACTATGTCTTTTTCACAAGAGATACCTTTCAAATACACAAAATCATCTTGAATTATAAAAAAAAAACAATAATAATGAAGAAATTTTCCCAATGGGCAGGCAAGAGCTTGATTCTTTTCTACTGCTGTCATTTACTTTTATTTAAACAGTCGTTTTTAATAGCCACAGGAGATGTTTAGACTCCTATAATGTTTGTTCATGTGATGTTTGACAAAACTGCCCTCTTACAATCTCTAGCACAGCCAGTGAATCAAAGTTTCATGTCTTTTTGCTAAGTTTCTAGGAATATCTTCTTCACTGTGTGCATGCATTCATTACGCTCAAAGAATAAGGTCAAACATATTGAAATTTTTCTCTTCTGCTATGCCTACGAATTCTGTGCAGTCATACCAAATTTGGTCTTGATTTAGATCAGAACGAGCTTTATATTGTTAATTTTACAAGATTTTCAGCTTGCATGGCATACTAACATGATGCTAATCTAGTAGTCACACTGTATTCCACACTTGTATTCCAGAAGAACTATTACTTCAACTTGAATCCCGGCGCAATACAAGTCACAGGATACTGTGGGGGCCAAAAGTCTATTTTCTCCCTGGATTTTGATGGTGGACATCTGGAGTTCACTTTCATTAAGGTACCTACAGTAGTTTTTATCTCTATGATACGTTTTCTCTTTGAGGTTAAACATGTACAAAACAAACAGCTTTAATCAAATGCAATGTAATGTTTCCCCACACTTCCAGGAAGGCGATGTTTCCTATGTAAGCACTGTCAAAGCTCTTCTGAGACCTGTTGCCCCTTGTAAAAATTGCCAGAGTAAGTATAAATTTCATTACAACCTTTGCAAATACACTTATCATGCTCTCACGATTATTCTCATCATTAAAATATCTTATTATTTTATCTGGCGATAACGTGTTGCTTACCTGTCGAGAAGAAACTCGGCGTCTCGATTGAAACCCAAATGTTCCATCAAATTCCTTCTTCTTGTGACAACGCAGCCAGTGTTTTCCCTTCTTATACACCGTTGTCTGTCTCTGTGTATTTTGGCAAGCCTTCAAATGTATTTTTCCAAAGTATCGCATCAGCTAAACCGGTGCCAAACCGGCTAAACAGCCTCTGGCTCAGCCTGCTACAGTAGCCACGCCCCAAACTCTTGCTATTGGTTGAACTGGAAAAAGATTGACGGATTTGAACAGACATTTACATGACAACAATAAACTAAAAACAAAAGTTTTTCCTTTGCGTCGTTGAAAAGTTTCTCGTACAGTCAACAACAATGTCAAAACTATTCCAAATTATAGACCAGTTATAGGTTTGTAAACATTACAATACAATACGTCCCCTATGAACAGCATATGCGAAAATTATGTAGACCTATTGTTCGAATCAAATTTATGCTTTAAAAGTAGAGTAATCAGCAGTAACTGTGACGTCTACTCCAAATTGGTCTACACTGTGAAAAACATAAAACACAATTTGTTGAGTCAGCTTAAAATAATTTGTTACCCTCCTTAAAGTTTTAAGTTCAGTCAACTCAAATAAGTTTAGTCAACTGTTAAGTTGTATTAAGTGACAACTTAGATATTTGTGTTTGTTAAACTTAAAAGCTGTGTAAGTAACCCAGCTGCCTTCAAATTTGAAGTTAAATCAACTCAAATATCTAAGTTGTTACTTAGTATAACTTAACATTTCAAGTTGAATAAACTTTTTTTGAGTTGACTGAACTGAAAAATTTTAAGGCAGGTGGGTAACAAATTATTTTAAGTTGACTCAACAAATTGTGTTTTTTTACAGTGTATACAGACCTACAAAAACAACAAAAAATGCTGTATTATTCATGCCAGGCCAGTAGGTGGCGATATCACTTTGTAAAGAAACACTACGCGCTTGCGCAAATAGCAATAGACTGAACACATAATATGCTTGTGCATGACATCACTGTTTTTACAAATTCATGTTTAGTTTGCACAGAGAACATGATGGTATAACGTTTACTATGGAAAGTGGACGGGGTCAAAAGTCTTTAAAAGGAATGCATGAAATTTGACCATGTCAACACACATTGTTTTTCCATGTTAATGTGACAACACGCACAGCAGCCAATGAAATGGCTGTATTTGAAACTACACTGTAAAAAACAATTTGTTCAGTCAACTTAAAATAATTTGTTACCTGGCTGCCTTAAAATTTTAAGTTCAGTCAACTCCAAAAAAGTTTATTTAACTTGAAATGTTAAATTATACTAAGTGACAACTTAGATATTTGAGTTGAATCAACTTAAAATTTTAAGGCAGCTGGGTTACTTAGGGGTTACTTTTATCAACTTAGGTTGTTAGGGGTTACTTAGGGGTTGTTACTTAGTACAACTTAACATTTCAAGTTTACTAGACTTATTTTAGTTGACTGAACTTAAAATTTTAAGGCAGCAGGGTAACAAATTATTTTAAGCTGACTCAACAAATTGTGTTTTTTGTTTTTTACAGTGTATATTTGCATATGTGACACAATGTATACGTACACAAACATCACTCTTCATGCTTATTTTTGAAGGATGTTGTATGTCGTGGTACACTGGTATGCACATACATATTAGCACAGCAGATATCTACGGTGGCTAAAAGAGCTCAAAGTGCTGCAACTTAACACACGCAAATAGAAAAAGCACCAGCAAATTAAGAAAACATCTTAATGAGTTTTGCAAGTTCTGCAAATACTCACAACGTGACCAAATACAGAAACGCTGCAAATACTGTACTTGCAACACAACCAAATACAGAAGTAATGCAAGTAGCACATACCGCAACAAGACACTTAGAAAAAATTAACCATGGTTTTACCACAAATAAAACCAAAAAAACATGGTTACCATCATGGGCGACATTTGACTCTTGAGTTGGGGGGGCAAGACAAAAATGGGGGGAATAAAAGCAAAAGAAAAAATCATTTTCAGATAAGCATCAAACAGTGCTCTACCGTATTGCAACGCACCAAAGCAGTCAATACAGCGCAGTCAAGAATAACTTAAAGAGGTTGCCAAGGTTTACTAACTGTGGACGAGCTTTTGACTCTTGAATCTGGCGATGCTTCCCGTTTTAAGTGTCAGTTGACAGCCTTTCATTTTTAACCAAATGTGCACGCTGCTTTTCTGATTTTCCGTGTCTTTCTGTGTCACTTAATGTATCCGTTTTGATTCGTTGTTATTAAAGGTGAAACACGTTAAGAAAAAATGAATGATAAGTTGTGGGACTATTTTGTCATAAATCGCATACTATTCATTCCGTAACTTTACCGTCAGTTACTGGCAATGAAATTAGGCTACTGGTTGATATGTCCCGGTACAGCCTTGCATTGCAGCCCGAGCCTGATGGGCCCGACTTTTTTACGCCGCTAGGGCCGGGCTTTGGGCCAATTTTCACGTCATAGTTCAGACGTGGGCCGGGCTTCTTATTTTAAGACATTTAGACATCCATTTTAGACAACGTTTAGTGCCTCCGTCAGCAGTAGCAGCAAACACGCATTCGCCTTTTCGCCATGGTTTTACTACCATGAATGTGTAGGGGAGAAATAGTGAGGAAATTTTTGAATTATTCATTAATAAACTAGTGTTTTCTGAGTCAGTGTCGCCATCTCGTTTTTGGATGCGCCTTTAGAGAAAAATGCATCTTTATAGATTATATAATGAAATAGTTATTGTTTTCGCTTTGCTTTATTTAGTTAAGTTATAATTGAAAACTTTCTATAGATATATGTATCACGTCTGTGAGGTACGTATTCGCTGAGTTTCAGTGTAGCGCTCCTGTTGAGACGACAGAAAGTGCATCATGTTTATTTTCTTTATTTTAGAAGCACCGTTTGCAACGTTTTGTTGATATTGTGAGTTTACAGTTTGGAATGATGCATTATTCTTAGTTTTATCAGCAAAAATGACGGAATGTTTAAATTGGTTTCCACTGTAAAAAAAAAATGCAAGTGACCGGGCTGGCGCCTCCTTGTTCTCCGTTTGCTTTAGCTTCGACTCTCCACACAAATGATTGGATATGCGCCTAATAGCACACATTTATCTAGGTTTAACATTTAAACTAACATTGTTTTTAACTTTAACTGTTTTATAGATATTTTATTTGTCTCAAATCTCGATGATTTGAGAAGGCAAAATTGATCAGACTATGATCAGTCTTCCGCTGGCCGCTTTGTTGTTACTTTGAAAAACAAAAAAACAAAAAAAAAAGGCTTCAAAACGGAACTATTTTAATAGCTGAAACATAGTATAAGCTGTTTTGGGAGAAGGGGGAAAAAAGACGGGCTCAGGCTGAGAATTCTGATAAGCTGTCGGACAAGGCGAAGGCCGGGGTGAAGAACGAATCCAGCATAAATATGCAGATGTTATCCCGGAACATTGCACCGTATAAAACGAACGTTTCATACAAATTCTTAATGGATTATAGCCTAGAAAGTGCACAAAGTCCGCTCACTTTATTATCACTTAAAAACATCACTCATCTCAGTTCATCGCGATCTCACAAGTTTTGTTATAATCAATGAAGCTCTCTAAACTACACAATGAGTCTGGCTATTTTGCCAGATCTTCAGTTGCTACCTCCATACAACCGGGCCTGGGCATGGCAAACCGCTCCAATTGCAGCGTGGCTGACAACGGGATGACTACCATCTGGGTACCACCTTGCCCCCCCCCAATGTTGCCCATGGTTACCATAATTAAACAATGGTAACAAAAAAATTAACCATGGTTTTGCTACACTAACTATAGTTTACCAACACATTCTCACTCCCAACTCATCACCTATTGACGCTTGGTCAGGACCCCTTAGTGTCACTTTTTGATGCTCAGTGTACCCCTTTAGTATCACTTTTGAATGTGCAGGGTGCTCCATTGCTTTTATTGTTTACATAATGCATTGCATTTAATGGTTTGCATGCATTTTTAAAAATAGAAATCATTTTATATTAATTTACAGTTTCATAGATATTTTGGAGCACCTACCCCACCCCTACCCTAAACATACCCACCTCTGAACAATATAAAACACGCAACAGGCAAATAAAACTACAGTGAAAGGTATTTATTGCAAAAACTGACCATAAAAAGCAGTATAAAAGTATATATCTTAGATCAGATATCTTAATGCGAGGAACAGAGTAAATCATAAGGTTTTAATCACTGAAAATGATCTCACTCCCACACATATATATCATATTCAAGAAGATACTCCTGAACTTGGATGCAATTGGTCACAAGACACACAAGAGCCAGTGGCATTTCACAACCAAAGCTGATGTAAAGCTTGTTCTGATTGCTGTAATTAAATTGGTGCATAGACTGCACACAGGATGAGCTTTTCAGTGGATAGAGACAATGATCGCATCTATTCCTCTTAAAAAATTCCTCTTAAAAGACTTGGGATATTAGTACTTTTTAAATAAATTGTGACTGTAGTTGTATCCTCCTGTTATATCCTGTGTTTTATTGACAAACGGTTAGGTTTAAGGAAAGGGGTTGGGTTACGTGCTCATAAATGTGTAAATAGTGTAATGTAAATAAATTAGTTTTGACTGTTCACATTAAAAAAAAAAACACACATCCCAACATATATGCAATAATGGCAAAATGATTTCCAATATGCAATTTAATCATGACAATAAAATTACCAATGCCTTTCACGTCAGCATACTGATGCCAAAGGTTTCTAATTTAAAGCAATGGAAGACACTGCACGTCAAAAAATGACACTAGAGGAGTACCCTGTGTGTCAAAAAGTGACATCAAGGTGTCCTGACCAAGTGTCAGTGTGTGAGAGTGAGAATCTGTTAGTTTAACCATGATATCTGTATTAAAACTGTGGTTATACAAGTGGTAGACAATACAAAAAAACATGGTCACTAGTACACTTTTACTTTAATAAAACAGTAGTAGTAGTAACCATGTTTTTAGTGTATTGATTACTATTTGCTGAACCAGTTGTTGAACTGTTTTTTTCTTTGTAAAACCATGGTTAATTTCCATGGTTAAGGGAAGTTGTGAAAGGTTAGCCAGCTTACATAACGTTTTACAGTTACAGTAATTATTTATTCCATCAACATACTTAGGCTAATAATAACCAAAAAAGCTGAGGAATCATATGATCAACATATGAACAAAAATCTAACCTTTTAGAGTAGACATTTACAGTATAAGCAGGTTTGTCACTCGTTGTGGTTCCTTTAAAAGTCCCCATGAAATCAAATGTTTTTTGGTATCACATGAACCATGTCAAACATGCACAGTCTACTCCAGACTTTATCTGGTCCAGAGACGCGATAGCATGGAGCGGATAATATGCGTGAGTCGGCATCTACTAAACACTTAAAACTACACAGCCTCAGCATGATTATCATCATTGAATGTAGGTGGTAATCAGTGGCCATGACTGTGGCTGTCATAAGCTGTCAAATGCGACTTTACTGAGCTCAATAGCTCTAGCCTGAGCAGATGTACAGTCATGGCCAAAAATATCAGCACCCTTACAATTCTGTCAGAAAATGCAACACTTCTCTCAGAAAACTGTTCCAATTGCAAATGTTTTGGTATTCACATGCTTATTGTTTTTGTTTGCACTGCAACAACACACACACACACAAAAAAAAACAGAATAAAAGTCAAACTTGATAAAACTTCACACAGAACTCAAAAATGGACTGGACAAAATTATTGGCACCTTGTCAAAATTGTAAGAAATAATTGCTTTTCAAGCATGTGATGCTCCTGTAATTGTATTTAGACACATCTGTGGCAAGTAACAGATGTGGGCAATATAGTAATCACACTTACAACCAGTTAAAATGCAGAAAATTTGACTCCACCTTTGTGTTGTGTCACACTGAGCATGGAGAAAAGAAAGAAGTGTAAAAAGTTGTCTGGAGAGAAAAACAATGTGGAAAAACATGGACAATCTTAAGGCTACAAGTCCATCTCCAGAGATCTTAATGTTCCTGTGTCAAGAGGTTTACAGCCCATGGCACTGTAGCTAATCTCCCTGGACGTGGACGGAAGCAAAATAATGAAAAATTACAACGAATGATTGTTCGAATGGTGAATAACGAACCCCAATTATCTTCCAAACAAATTCAAGCTGATCTGCAGACACAGGGTAAAACAGTGTCAGCTCACATCTGAATAAAAAGGGACGCTATGGTAAGAGACCCAGGAGGACACCACTGCTGACACAAAGACATAAAAAAGTAAGACTGGAGCTTGCCAAAACTTATGTGACAAAACCACAATCCTTCTGGGAGAATGTACTGTGGACACATGTACAAAAGTAGAGCTTGTTGGTAAAGGACATCATGACACTGTTTACAGACTGTTTACACAGTCCCTACAGTCAAACATGGTGGAGGTTCAAAGATGTTTTGGGGTTGCTTTGCTGCTTCTGGTACTGAATGCCTTGACTGTGTGAACAGTATCATGAAATCTGATGATTACCAAAGAATTTTGGGGCGCAATGTAGTGGCCAGTGTCAGAAAGCTGCGTCTCTACCAAAGGTCATGGGTCTTCCAGCAGGACAATGATCCAAAACACACTTCAAAAAGCACTCAGAAATGGTTACAAACAAAGCACTGGAGAATTGTGAAATGGCCAGCAATGAGTCCAGATCTGAATCCCATAGAACACCTGTACAGAGATCTCAAAACAGCAATTGGGGGAAGACATCCTTCAAATCTGAATGATCTGGAGCAGTTTGTAAAAGAAGAGTGGTCCAAAATTCCAGTAGAAAGGTGCAAGAAACTCATTCATGGTTACAGGAAGCGATTGATTTCAGTTATTTTTTTCAAAGGGGATGCTACCAAATATTAAGTTAAAGGTGCCAATAACTTTGTCCAGTGCATTTTTGGGTTCTGTGTAGAATTGTATCAGATTTGACTTTTCTTTTTTGTGTTGTTCCAATGCAAACAAAAAAAAAATAAACATGTGAATACCAAAACATTTGCATCTGCAACAATTTTCTGAGAGAAGGGTTGCATTTTCTGACAGAATTGCAAGATGTTGCCAATATTGTTGGCCATGACTGTAAATGAAACACTACTGGCTATTTTAAACAGGGGGGCCTGCCCTGTCTTTCTGTTTAAGTTGAAATTATGTCACCACATAGAATAGCACTGTGTGTTACAAAGCACTTCATTCACCTATTATGCCCCTTTTTACAAGATGTAATATAAATCTCAGGTGTTCCCAAAATGTGTCTGTGAAGTTTCAGCTCAAAATACCCCACTGATCATTTATTATATCATTTTGAAAATGTCTGTTTTGAGTGGAAGCAGAAACACACTGTTTTAGTGCATGTCCCTTTAAATGCAAATGAGCTGCTGCTCCCTGCCTTTCTTAATTTGCAGGTGTTTCATTTATGGGGATTAAACAAAAGAGGAGTGGGTGGATTTTTATCATAATAGAATGGTTGTGTACACACACTGCCAACACACATTTATGTTCAAACAACATGTAAAAGTGAATTTTGCATAATAGCTATGCTTTAAACATTTCTGATTTACAGCTTGTTTTTTTATTTGGTCCCCTTATGAGTATTTGCGGCATGTGTATTGTTAAACTGTTGAGGATGTATTCTTAATTTGCAGGTGTTTTTTTTCTATTTTTCAGTAAAGCAATGCTGCAATATGTGGGTAGACTTAGAAAAAAATCTGCTTTAAAAAGTAAAACTGTAAAACTGTTTACATATCTTTACATATACTAAAGAAATGCGGCAAAAACTGATGCGTTAACAGCCAGAATGTGAGTGTCCAGACATAAAATTGCTGCATTAACACGGACAGAGAGTGTGTGCTGACATGGTCAAATTTACACATTCCGTTTAAAGTGTTTTGACCCTGTCGGCCTTCCATAGTTTTCAAAATTGTGCATTTTTAGGCCCTCAAAACTTAAATAAATGACCAAAACACATAAAAAGTTTACTGTTTTTTTTTTTTTTGTTTTGTTTTCCAACACACGTTTATGTCCAAACAACATGTAAAAGTGACTTTTGCATAATAGGTGCCTAAATATTTCTGATGTGGCCTGTTTCTTGCGAGTATTTACAGCTTGTTTCTTTATTTTGTCACCTTATGAGTATTTGTAGCACGAGTATTGTCATACCATTGAGGATGTTTTTTTAATTTGCAGGTGTTTTTTTTATTTATCGGTAAAGCAATGCTGCAATATGTGTGTAGACCTAGAGAAAAATCTGCTTTAAAACACTGTAAAACTGTGCGTCTTTACACATAGTAAAGAAATGTGGCAAAAACTGATGCCTTAACACATGCAAAAGAAACATTAACGCAGACAGAGTCTTTGTGCGCTGACACAGTCAAATTTCACACATTCCGCCTAAAGAGTTTTAACCAAAACACATGAAAAGTTCACAGTTTTTTTTGTTTTGTTTTTGTGTAAATGATGACTAGGAGGTGACTCACTGTTTACACTTTTGCAGGAGATAAACCCATGAATGCCATACTTACATAGTAGTTAATGAACAATAAATTGGGTTAAGAGAATGTATTTTACCATAAAACTTCACTTCTAAGTACATTTTCCAAATTGAATCCACAGATAAAACCTACGTAGGAGTTGTAAGTAACGACAAGCTCTTCAAAGCAAAAAATGGCCAAAGCTTCAAATGCAAGTCTCAGACAACTCTGATACTGGCAAGCTACTTCAGAGTCAAACTGGTGCCACTGCAGATTCAAGCCTTTGATCTGGTTAATGGAGCGTTTGGAAAAGGTACATACATTTCACACTGTAGACTGTAGATATGCTTTTTAACTTATGGATACATCTAAACACACATATATTCTGTTCAACTGTTTACTTATGATTTCTCACGTCTTGATTTCAGAGGTTGAATGCTGGGATGATTACAACAAACGCATGATCCCCATTATTCTGGGCGCTGTAGCTGCGGCCATTTGCCTCATTGCCCTTCTGACGTATGTGCTTGTCCGAGAACGCCGTAACCAAGGCTATGAACAACTCTGAGACATTTGTATTATGAAGATAAATCAAGAGATTTAATTGTGTTTTACATTGTGTGGTTATTGCTTTATAGTTTTAAATGATCTCAGGAAACAATTAAAATGCGATTGATGTGAAATACTGTTGAAAATGTGTTTACTGCAATGCATAAGTTACTTTTTTGTAGACTATTTTTATTCTAATGTCTGAAGGTTTTGGGCCATGACAAGATGTGTACATTAAAGGGAATGGTTATGACAAGTGCAGGATTTACATGTGAATACCAACATTTTTTGTAAAATGCCATGGGGAAAAATGCTGATTTTGACCAAATTAGTGGGTCATTCCACGAAATCGGTGCCTTTTCCACTTGGAAAATGTGAAAAATAAAATAAGTTTAAATCAATATTTTTGAAATATCCATGAAATGAAAACACCTAGAAATGAAAAGAAATTGCATTGTGCCATCTCAGGCTATGTAATTTACTATTTTATGACTATTTTTCTGTGTTTTGGTATTTTTGTCAACCCTGTCACTGACATTTGTAACATTACTAGATAATAATTAGATTAGAACTCATACGCCACTGAATGATATAGGCATTAGCTCAATAATATACCGAGAGTGACCTTTAAAATGTTTGAATTTTACACAATCTTTAAAAAGCTAATCAGTGTCATCGCTGTTACCCACATGTCAAAACCTGTTACTCTAAAAAGTAACAGTTGACAGTAACAGGTTTGACGACTTCAAACTAATTGCTAGCTAATAGTCAAGTTCACATAAGCACATACTTTACACTTGGAAAGGATTTTACTTGCAGAAATTGATTATATTAAATGTAAGAAATAATTGTTTAAATGTACATTTTAAAAACGGTAACAGGATTGACACCGCATGATGGCCCCCCTCAGTCAAGCCTCATAAATCATCCAAAATAAAACCTTATAGAGGAGTGAGAGAAACATGCTTGTGTTTTAAGTGTTGGAATCCAGGCTGAGAGATGATAGAAATGATGTCACTTAAATGTACATTATTTTACAAGGGTTTTTTGATTGTAACAGGGCTGACATGAAATCAGGGGACACCAATAAAACAATTTATATTTTATAGAAAAAATGCATACTTATGCCAAAAACATTGCTTAAAAATGAGACTACATTTAGAACAATATGCATATGTGATTTTTATATCATTTTGCAAATTAAAAGCCCCGCTGTAAAAAGAAAAATCATAGTGAGATAGTAAAAAGCCGATGTTGCATCATGATTACGAAGCTCCAAACATAAATTACAGAATGTTTGGAAAATTAGCCTTGTTGCCTTGTTGAAATGGGGAAGTTAAGCCTAAAATTACAGAACTGACTATTGAAGATTTGCTATTTCTGTGACCTTTTACAGTTGTGGGGTTTCATATTTTGGAGGGTCATAATTGCTTTACTGTTGCTTAAAATAATTTAAAATATAGTTTACATTACATTTTTTATTGCATTTTAAATCTTTATATTGTGGAGGATGGATTTTTCTGCTGTAGATCATATTTCATATTTTAGTCACGGTATTCTTCTCAAATCAGTAAACATTAATTTCCCATTTTGACAACATGCCTCCTTTGTTTTTGGCGTTTTCATAGGTAAGACTTTAAGGTTTGTGTCTATACTGAAAATAATAAATGAAAACAAAAAAATAAAAAATAAATAAAAACATGTTACCCCATTATTTTTAAACAAAAAAGTACATACTCACCCAGATTTCTGCGAGATTTTACCATCCCATGAGGCCAGAGGAGAGGAGTTGAAGCTTTGCATCTGACATATAACATGATAAGGACAACATTCATATTACATTACATGTATTTATACTATACAAAACATACTTCTAATGGCCGCTGAGTAATTACTTATTTAAAAGTAGTAGGCCTACTTAGTAGAGATCATGCGATTTTAGACGGAACCTTATTATTTCTGTCGGGACGGATTTCGCGGGAAATTTCATTCACACGTCATTGGCTCATGAGTGTCACGTCATATTCGTAAACAGAGAAAAGTACAGTTTGTTGTCACAACAAACGAAAATAAAAGATTCAAAGGGCAAATTACTGGTTGTAAAAACAAAGAACAACAACAAAACATTACTTATTCGTCCATCCGTTCAGATAAGATGTCCATTTAAATCTGTTGTAAATATAACGTTTTTATATTGTCAAGTATGTTTTTTTTTTAAGTCCTAATAAAATAAAATGTAATCTTTGTGAAACCTTTTATTTGAACGCGCTGGCATGTTTATTATCTTTATGTACTTCATATCCCACAATCCTTTCACACGTACGTCAGTCCCCGCCTCCAAGCTCCCATTTCTGATTGGCTGCTGTAAGTACGGTAAGTCGATGAGGACAAACCTAACGCGTCTGCTTTTCCCAGCGGCTACACGTAGCATCACTAATATTATCGTTTTAATGATATTTTACACAGAATAATTAAACTGAGTATAGATATTTAGAAATATTCTATCAGATTTATAAGAATGAAGCTGTGAAGCACATGAAGTATATGAAATTAACGCGCAGTTTTAGAACAGAGTCGTGTAGTTGCACTGATATATGCTAACAGAGAGATCATGGCTGCAGTGTTTCTGAAATCTCAAATCAACAGAACTATATACAAACATCTGCTGTAAGTTACAAGATACTTTATTATCTAATATAAAGAAAACTATAGGTGTTCAGCGCATTTATCTGTGTAAATCAGTACAGTTTGCACTAATATCAGTCGATCTGTCATGGATATGACATTCAAAACTTTACTTAAACTGTCACATTTCTATTTTAACCGAATGCGTTTCTAATTATGAGTTTAATTGCACTTGTATCTTTCTGAATGCTGATTTGCAGTCATGTCTTGTTGCATTAACGTTGTTATTGTTAATGACTATGTATTTTGTGCAAGGTTATTGCAGATGAGCTCTGCATTTATTATAGTGAACATTTATTTATGCATGTGTGCAGTGTTTGACTGTGTTATTTAGCATCTGTCAGTTATTAATATGCATTGTTTTGCATTAAATGGAGAGGTCACCTCTGCTAATGAATTGCCCTTGACAGCAGCACACTGACTCCATTCAGACTGTTTACTAAACACATGCTCTCTTGATGGCAGAACACTGATCTGGACCAAAGGATCCATCAGACATGCATCTGTGGGTAAGATCTGTCATTAGTTCATGCTCATTTCTTTGGGTTGTTATTATTGTGATTTATAATGATGCTTACAGGTGTTGTTTGTTTATGTACAGGCCGGATTGAGAAAGTTCTCATTGCTAACAGAGGAGAGATAGCATGCCGGGTGATGCGGACGGCTAAGAAGATGGGTGTCCGCTCGGTTGCGGTGTACAGCGATGCAGACAGACATTCCATGCATGTGGCCATGGTGAGAAATAAATAGACACTGATAACTATAACAACTAGATGCACTCTCATTTAAGATAATAACTGTGAGATGTGACGTTGTGTCTGTAATACCAGGCGGATGAGGCGTATCACATCGGGCCGGCAGCGTCTCAGCAGAGTTACCTGCGCATGGACAAGATCCTGGATGTCGCCAAGAAATCCTCTGCACAGGTGTGCTAATGTTAAGGTGATTTTTAAGACTGAATAAGTGTTCAGATTTCTTTCTTGATTAAATCTGATTAAAATGTTTTGGTCAGGCGGTCCATCCTGGATATGGATTCTTGTCAGAAAATACAGAGTTTGCTGAGCTGTGCAAACAAGAAGGCATCATCTTCATCGGTCCGCCGTCATCAGCCATTCGGGACATGGGAATCAAAAGGTACAGTAATTTTGTCAGTAAAAAATGCGTAACAATACCATGGAAAAAACCCTAAAACACTTGTGAAAAAGAAATGTGATTAATAGTATTTTAATGTGCACTTGTGTACTTCAAATGTTAAATATGTGTTTAATAAAACTGTACTTGCAGATAAAAAAATATACAAATAAATAACTAAATAAGGGCAATTTACGTGTACTTAAAGATATTTAATGTAGACTTTTAAAAACTGCATTAGTTTTTAAAAGCATCAGCCAAATTTGCACGTGCATCTTGAAAAGCGAATGTTTTCAAAAGTTAAATTTATGAGATGGTGAAAAGTGAAATAGCAAATATATATAAATACATATATTTAATGTAACTCCAAAATATATTTAAATACATTTAAATGCATACGTGTCAAGAGAAATATTAAAATAAATTTTAGTGTACCATATATGATTCAGCAGTACTTTAACTATATTTCAGAAGCAATATAAGTAATTATGAAATTACATGCTACCATTTAAAAGTTTGGGGTCAGTAAGGTTTTTAATGTTTCTTATGTTAATCAAAGCTCAGTTTATTTGATCAAAAATACAGAAATATTATTGCAATTTAAAATAAGAGTTTTCTATTGTAATATATTTTAAAGTATAATTAATTCCTGTGATGCCAAGCTGAATTTTCAGCATCATTACTCCAGTGTTCAGTGTCACATGATACTTTAGAAATCATTTATTATCAATGTTGAAAACAGTTGTGCTGCTTAATATTTTTACGGAACCTGTGATACTTTTTTCAGGATTTTTTGATGAATAAAATGTTAAAAAGAACGGCAAGAAAGAAAGAAAGCAAACATTTACTGAGCCCAAACTTTGAACGGGAGTGTATATTGTTACAAACTATTTCTATTTTAAATAAATGCTGTTCTTTTTATCATTTTAATCATCAAAAAATCCTAAAAAAAAAGTATCACACGGTTAAAAAAAGGCAGCACAACTGTTTCCAACACTGATAATAAATAAGCATATCAGATTGATTTCTGAAGGATCATGTGACACTGAAGACTGGAGTAATGATGCTGAAAATTCAGATTTGTGTGACAGAAATAAGTTATTTTTTAAAGTATATTAAAATAGAAAACCACTATTTTAAATTGCAATAATATTTCACAATATTGCTGTTTTTTCTGTATTTTTAATCAAATAAACGCAGCCTTGATGAGCAGAAAAGCCTTCTTTAAAAAACATTAAAAATCTTATTGATCCCAAACTTTTGAACAGCAGTGTATAAAGATGTACTTAAGTTCTGCTTTAGTGGTCTAAAAAACGCTAAAATTAACCTAAATGCATTTAATATTAATAACACATTTTAATTTGATTGTAATTATCGGAAAACCTTACATTTAGTTCATACTTAAAGGTACAGTTCACCCAAGAATGAAAATCCTGTCATTATTTACTCATCTTCAAGTTGTTCCATAACTGTGTGAGTTTCTTTATTCTGTTGAACACAAAAGAAGATAATTGGAAAAGTGTTGGTAACCGAACATTTTCTAGCCATTGACTTCCACAGTGATTTTTCCACGGTATGGAAGTCAGTGGGAACCAGAAACTGTTTGGTTGCCGACATTCTTCAAAATTTCTTCTGTTGTGTTTATCAGAATAAAGAATTTATCAGAATTGATACAGGTTTGGAACAACTTGAGGGCAAATAAATGTCAGAAGTGTCATTTTTGGGTCAACAATTCCTTTAAGTATGTTATTTTTAGGTATATTACTTCCATAATAAGTAGAATACAACAGGGCTAAAGGCACACTCTAAGAAAAAACCATATGCTTTTCAAGTGTATGACTGCAGAAAAATATATACGTTTGCTTTAAATATACGTTAAAATATATACGATTTTGTGCAAAAATAAATCATACAAGTTGTTTATTTTGTTTAAAAATCTTATAAATGTATGAGGTGGCAAGGGAGGCCTTTTAAAATACTGTATTTTTTTTTAATAATGTCTAAGTTAATACTTGTTCAAAACAATCAATTTAGCAAAGTTTGTAGTATTTTCTGCTTATTTTGATGAAATAATTTTTGTTCAGTAAATATTCTGTCATTAAACTATGTTAATATAAAACAAATATTTTAAAATACAGAAACAAAATCATTTTAAAATGTAAATATTCTGAAAGCATTGAAGAAGATCCCATAGTAATTTAATATAGTTTTACAGTAGAAACATCAAATGATATTTTATAATATATGCTTTAAAATCATGTTTTAAATACGATGGTTTCATTCTAAACATGGTGAGTCGGACATCCAACATAATAAATGATATTTACCATCTGAATCTAACAGTGTCACATCAACAAATGGAAAAGTCAGTCTTATATTAATTATCATGTTTATATTGTGACTTTTAGCCCCAACAGCAGTGGTGCTTTTTACCTCAAATATCATACTTTTACATATTCTTTCATTATTTAAATAACTGTTGTTTTAATCATCTTAAACAAAACTGAAAATCATTAAGAAGACGTATGTCTCAATATTATTAAAGAATTTTAGCGATTCTCTTTTGCTACTTTAATCTACAACATTTTTAAAAACATCAAATATTAGGTCAAGTAAACACAGAATCGTCTTTGCGATCATGTCAAGCATCAGCCAAATTTGCACGTGCATCTTGAAAAGCGAATGTTTTGAAAAGTGCTACGCCATCTAGTGGTTTAGAGGAAAATAATTTCTCAGGTGCCTTTAGCTCCATTGTACCTTACTATTTGAAAGTGTTTCTGTAAGTATCTGTATAGTCTTTCAGGCAAAGCTTTGTCTAGCCAACATTGAACTTAATTTCCCTTTTCAAGTTTCTACGTAAACATCCATCTTTGTTTTCGTTTCAGCACATCTAAACACATTATGTCAGCTGCTGGCGTGCCTATCATTGAGGGTTACCATGGAGAGGACCAATCCGATGCGAAACTTCAAAGTGAGGCCGCAAGGATTGGTTACCCTGTGATGATCAAAGCAGTTCGTGGTGGCGGCGGAAAGGTTGGTTGTGTTTCCACTAAATCATTCTATAATAATACACATGCTTGAAATCACAAGGCTGTATTTGCATGGCCTCATGCAGGGAATGCGAATCGCGCACTCAGAAGCAGAGTTTCACGAGCAGCTGGAATCGGCTCGCAGAGAAGCCCGCAAGTCGTTCAACGACGACGTCATGCTGATAGAGAAGTTTGTCGAGAACCCCAGGTTGGTTGATCATGATCAGTACACACACTGTTTGATATATATGTGATGTGATATATGAGTGTGTTGTTCAATTAGACACGTTGAGGTGCAGGTGTTTGGGGACCAGTACGGCGATGCCGTGTATCTGTTCGAAAGAGATTGTAGTGTACAAAGGCGACACCAGAAGATCATCGAGGAAGCTCCAGGGGTAAATATGACACCTCTTTAGTCATTCTGCATCTTTTTCAACTTCTGATATGAGCTTGTGTTAATGAAACTGACCTGATTTGTGTGTGATTACAGCCAGGCATCAGTCCTGAGGTCAGGAGGAAACTCGGAGAGGCCGCGGTACGAGCAGCTAAAGCAGTCAACTATGTAGGAGCAGGTGATGATAATGACATCTGACATTAGCAAAGACACATTAAATTGATTGAAAGTGATAGTAAAGGCATTCATATTGTTACAAAAGATACACATTAGCACTCAAAAGTTTGGGATCAGTAAGACTTGTAATGTTTTTTAAAGAAGTCTCTTATGCTCATCAAGGCTGCATTTATTTGATCAAAAATACAGAAAAAAAACATAATACTGCAAAATGTTATTACAATGTAAAGTTATGATTTTTAATTTTAATATACTTAAAAATATAATTTATTTCTGTAATGCAAAGCTGAATTTTTATCAGTTGCTGTATCTTTTCTAACTGATCTGACTTATGGTTTTCATAAAAATGACGATTAAAACTGGGAAAAATCCCTTACACTTACACTGACGGAATGTTCAAATGAGCAACACTATTCAAACTCCAACTGTCAAAACTCCCAGAATCCTTTGAGACTCAATCAAACTACCCTTCTATGTACTGTATTTCTAATCCATTTAAACTCATTTAATCTATCACTAGCCAAGCCTAGCAACTAGAGTCATGCTAGTAGCTCGCTAATCATGCTAGAAACATGTTAGAAACATGCTACTCATGTTATAAACATGCTAGTAACTGGCTAATCATGTTAGTAACATGTTATCAACATGCTAATCATACTAGAAACAGACTAGCAACGTTAGTACCTTGCTAATCATGCTTGAAACATGCTAACGAAATGCTAATCATGGTAGTAACATGCTAGTAACTGGCTAATCATGCTTAAAACATGCTAACGACATGCTAATTATGTTAAAATCATGCTAGCAACATGCTAATAATTTGTTGACCATGCTAATTACATGCTAATCATGCTAGCAACATTCTATTAACTTGTTAATCATGCTAGAAACATGCTAGTAACTTGGTAATCATGCTTGAAACATGATAACACAATGCTAATCAAACTAGCAACATGCTAGCTGGCCTAATCATGCTTTGAAACCTGCTAACAACATGCTAATTTTAAAATCATGCTAGCAACATGCTAACAACTTGCTAATCATGCTAGGAACATGCCAAGATCTTGTTAATCATGGTAAAACATGCTAGCAAACTGTTAATCATGCTAGAAACATGCTAGAACTTGTTAATCATGCTTGAAACATGTTAACACAATGCTAATCATGCTAGCAACATGCTAGTAGCTGGCTAATCATGCTTGAAACCTGCTAACAACATGCTAATTTTAAAATCATGCTAGCAACATGCTAACAACTTGCTAATCATGCTAGGAACATGCTAGCATCTTGTTAATCATGGTAGAAACATGCTAGCAAACTGTTAATCATGCTAGAAACATGCTAGTAATTTGTTAATCATGCTTGAAACATGTTAACACAATGCTAATCACGCTAGCAACATGCTAGTAGCTGGCTAATCATGCTTGAAACATGCTAACAACATGCTAATATTAAAATCATGCTAGCAAAATGCTAACCACTTTGCTAATCATGCTAGGAACATGCTAGCATCTTGTTAATCATGGTAGAAACATGTTAGCAAACTGTTAATCATGCTAGAAACATGCTAGTAACTTGGTAATCATGCTTGAAACATGTTAACACAATGCTAATCACACTAGCAACATGCTAGTAGCTGGCTAATCATGCTTGAAACATGCTAACAACATGCTAATATTAAAATCATGCTAGCAACATGCTAACAACTTGCTAATCATGCTAGGAACATGCTAGCATCTTGTTAATCATGGTAGAAACATGCTAGGAAACTGCTAATCATGCTAGAAACATGATAGCACCTGATTACCACCGGTACGGTACGGTACTTTTTTCGGTACGTTACTCTCTCTGTGTAATAACAAAAACATTTATTTCAGTGAAAAAAATAAGTCAAAAAATCTCAATTTCAACATTTTGAACAATAGGGCCCTACAATCTTTTTCTTTTTTTTTCAGAAATTCTTGTGTGTTTTAATTTTTCTGATAATCAAATACAGGCATTAAATATTTATTTATTTTAAAATTAAATTAAAATTTAACCTTTTTATTTGTTGCCAGACAAACAGAGTGTTTCTGTTATTTCTGTAATTATAATTTTTGCATTTAATTGTTTAATTAAATGTGCCAGAAATAGGAATATTTAAACACCTACATTATACTGTACAAAAATAATACAAGACTAATATATTTCTGTGACATGTTAAATGGTACTTTTATTTTGACAGGTTGCCGGTTAGTTTTTGTGTGTATACAGTATGATATGAGGCTAATTTTCTCAAATGAAACAGTAAAATTTACATGAATTGACTCTCACAGCAGTTCTGGAGATTAAGTTCATGCGTTTATGTCGTCATATAATGAGACGCAGAGGCCGAAAATAACCGTGAGCGTTAGGGGCCGCCCCCCTAATATAATGGCAGGGGAAACACTGTAGAAACAGACTAGCAACATGTTAACAACTTGTTAATCATGTTAAAAACGTGCTAACAAAATGCTAATAATTTGCTAATGTTAATGTTGCTAATGTTAGAATCATACTAACATGTTAATTATCTATCTATCTATCTATCTATCTATCATCATCTATATATATGTATATATCTGACAGACTGTATTCAAACTTTAACCTTTTAAAACTACTTTAAAGTTCAAACTATTTCAGACTGAAAAGCATCCAAACTTAAAACTTTTTAAAACTTTCTGGTCCGGCTTTCTCAAGCCAACTTAAAGTTTGTCTTGACTAATTTTTTTATCTAGTTGTAATAATAAATCAGCATATTAAAATTCTGACTGGAGTCTGACTACAGCTGATGAAAATTCAGCTTTGCATCACAGGAGTTAATTATATTTTGAATTATATTAAAATAAAAACCATTATTTTATATTGTAATAACATTTTGCAGTATTACTGTTTTTACTGTATTTTTGATCAAATAAATGCAGCCTTGGCAAGCAGAAGGTACTTCTCATAAAATATATATATTAAAAAAATGTAACTTTAGTATCATTAAATAATGGCTGAATTTTCTAACAGGTACTGTGGAGTTCATCATGGATGCGCAGCACAATTTCTACTTCATGGAGATGAACACACGTCTGCAGGTGGAGCATCCCGTCTCAGAGATGATCACGGGAACAGACCTGGTGGAGTGGCAACTGCGCGTAAGATCGAGCTCATAGACTTTACTCATTTAGTGCTGCCCTTCAGAAACTACTGAAAATATTCAGATATATTTTAAGTAATACAGTGACTATTGCAGATTCGTCCACAAGGGGTCACAGTGACACTTTTCTTCACACTTAATCGTGTTGTTTTCTGATTTGTAATCAGACATGGTGTTTTTGTTCATCAGGTAGCAGCGGGAGAGAGGTTGCCCCTCTCTCAGGAGCAGATTGTGCTGCAGGGTCATTCTTTTGAAGCCAGAATATACGCTGAAGACCCCAATAACAACTTCCTTCCTGGAGCAGGGCCGCTGCTACACCTGTCCACGCCACAAGGGGATCAGTGCACACGCATAGAGACGGGGGTTCGAGAAGGTACTTTACATGAATGATTATTTATTTTTTCATGAATTATTTATTTATTGTTGGTTGCTAACAGCTGTTTGTCTGTTGATCATGTTTTAAGGTGATGAAGTGTCTGCTCATTATGACCCCATGATCGCTAAACTTGTGGTTTGGGGAGAAGATCGCTCAGCCGCTCTCAAAAGACTCAGATACTGCCTTCGACAATACAATGTAAGCACACACTCTCATCCACACGATCATATGGTACCGTCACATTCGACAAATCTTGGTGGCAAAAGTCCATTGTTCATTATCAGTATCATAGATTGTAAAAAAAAGATGGACAAGACGTCTCCACCTCCTTCTACTATAGAAAAATGAGGCCAAAACATCCCGGTAGCATTTTACGCCAAAGACATAATTTGGAGCTCAAGTCTGCGCAGTGGTGATTCATTTGTAGCCAGAGTGTGTGCATAAATGATTTGTTTAGAGCCAGAGTTTGCACAGTAGTGATTCGAATAGAGCATGAGTCTGCGCGCGATTCTGCAGGAGTGATTAGAGCTCGAGTCTCAGGGAGTGATTCATTGGAAGACAGAGTCTGGGACTGATTCAATGAAGCATGAGTCTGTACAGGAGTGATTCGTTTAGAGCCTCTGGAGAAGTTTGGCCCAAGTCTGCTCAGGAGTGATTCTTTAGAGCCCGATTCGTAGTGAAGCATGAGTCTGAACAGGAGTGATTCATTTCAAGCAGGAGATTCCAAGTCTGCACAGGAGTGATTCCTTTGAGCCAGAGTCTGTACAGGAGGATTCAATGAAGCATGAGTCTGAACAGGAGTGTTTGTTTAGAGCCTGAGTCTCGTGGTAGTGATTCAAATGAAGCATGAGTCTGCGCTGGAGTGATTCTTTTAGAGCCTGAGTCTGCGAGGGAGTGATTCGCTTGGAGCTCAAGTCTGCGAGGAGTGATTCGCTGGGAAACAGAGTCTGCAGGAGTGATTCGAATGAAGCATGAGTCTGTACAGGAGTGATTCGTTTGGAGCCCAAGTCTGCAGGAGTGATTCTTTTAGAGCCCGAAGTCTGCACAGTAGTGATTCAATGAAGCATGAGTCTGAACAGGAGTGATTCATTTGGAGCCCAAATCTGCACAGTAGTGATTCCTTTGAGCCAGAGTCTGTACAGGAGTGATTCGAATGAAGCTGAAACAGGGAGTGTTTCGTTTAGAGCCTGAGTCTAGTAGATTCAAATGAAGCCCTGGAGTGATTCTTTTAGAGCCTGAGTCTGCAGAGTCGTTAGAGCAGAGTCTAGTGAATGCATGGAGTAGTCTGTTGGAGGCCCAACTGAGCAGTGAGGCTGAGGATGAGTGTATAGGAATTTGGAATTGAGCCCAAGCAACAGGAGTGATTCCTTTGGAGCCCGAGTCGGTACAGGAGTGATTATTTTAGAGCCTGAGTCTGCGTAGTAGTGATTCAAATGAAGCATGAGTCTGCGCTGGAGTGATTCGTTTGGAACACGAGTCTGCGCAGTTTTGTGAAGTGGAGCCATGCTATCAAAGTCCTGCCCAAACACCTGCAGGCACAATTGAAAGTTTATGCAAGAAACTTTTTCACCGATTGCACAGATTCCTATTGAAACGACTGGATTTTGCCTGCAAAATTTAGCCAAACAGCAATAAATGTGGTTGTAAAAACAATGGTAATGCACAGTTTACTTCAGCTGAACAACTGAATCAGCATTCGACCTTCAGTATTCTTAATATCATCATTATGTATGTGTCTTCCACAGATCGTGGGTCTCAACACTAACATTGACTTCTTACTGAGTCTATCGGGGCATCCAGAGTTCGAGGCAGGAAACGTTCACACCAGTTTCATCCCACAACACTATGATCAGCTCTTCCCAGCAGCTCAGAGGCCGTCCGGAGAGGTGCTCTGTCAGGCTGCACTGGGTCTGCTGCTCCGTGAAAAACAGCATACAGAGACATACAGAAACCAAACCAGCGGTGAGAATACAACTATCACTTGTAGTTTTTAAGATCATGAGATCTGCTGGGTTTCGGTGTGTGTTGATGGTACAGTCTGTGTTGTGGCACGTGAGGCTTGTTTGAGATGTTAACCTAAGCTTCTGTTGCAGACATGTTCTCTCCGTTTGCCTCCAGTAACGGGAGACGACTCAATGTCCTGCACTGCAGGAACCTGACACTGCAGCTCGGGGACGACAGTAAGTGTTCATGCTCTGATAAACACACACACACACACACACACACCGTCTGGAGCAATGACTGATATACTCCTGTCAACAAGCTTTGACTATGAATGATTGCTTTGGGAGAACAGCCACACTTGACAAACATCTTCAATATCAAATCTGTGCTGGACTCTACAATTTCAAATATTGTTATTTTAATTATACAATTATTATTTGCATTTTCCATTCTGCGTGAATAATTAGTTTTTTTTCTTTTCTTAACTTTATAAAATTGCTTTTGCATATTCAAGATTTATTCAGTGCTTCAGGATTCAGATAAATGACACATTTTGTTCAGGTCAGGGGTCAGGCTCTTGCAAATTAATCATGATTAAGTATCCGATTAAGTCACAGTAACAATAGCTTTGATCAGATTCTTGACTAATAGTTCCAGAGGGTCGATTTACATTAATAGTATTATGAATGCATGAATGATCAGTGAACTTATTAATGGACGGCTCACCTGATTCTTCTACATGTCAAAAGTATCAGATCATTCTCTTCAAATAGAAACGTCTGCATTATAAATGAGCACTGAAGAGATGCCATTGATCATACAATGGAGGATTTCAGCATAACAAGCCTTATATAGAATCTGCACAGTGATCTGCAAGAAAGCACAGCTTGTTTTAGCACCATTGTGGTGTGGTGCTTTCTGACAATGTTATTATTAGGTTGGCTTAAGAAAACCTACTGATCTGCTACTTAAGCTTGTTATTATTCTTCTTAGCCAAATTTCTGAACGCTTCTCCTCCCAGAATCCCTTGAGACTAAATCAAGACTTCCTGTCTATGTAATATTTCTAATCAATTCAAACTTCCATTCTAATATTTCTAACCTATGTATCTATCTAGACAAGACTAGCAACTAGAATCATGCTAGTAACTTGCTAATCATGCTAGCAACATGTTAATAACTTGCTAATCATGTTAGCAAAACGCTATTAACATGTTAATCATGCTATAAACATGCTAGCGACATGTTAATAATGTTAGCAACATGCTTATCATAGTAGAATCATGCTAACACCTGCTAATCATGCTAGAAACATGCTAGCAACCTGTTAATCATGTTAGAAACATGTTAGCAAATTCCTAATCATACTAAAAACATGCTAGAAAAATGCTAGCAACTTGTTAATCATGTTAGCAACATGCTAACATCTTACTAATCAGGCTAAAACATGCTAGCAACATGCTAACAACTGGCTAATCATGTTAAAAACATGCTAACAACCTGCTAATCCTGCTAGAAACATGTTAGCACCTGCTAATCATGCTAGAAACATGTTAGCAACCTGCTTATCATTTTAGAAACATGCTAGCAACTTACTAATCATGTTAGAAACATGCTAGCAACTTGCTAATCATACTATAGTCATGCTAGAAACATGCAAGCACCTGTTAATCATGCTAGAAACATACTAGCAACATGCTAATCATGTTAGAAACATGTTAACGACATGCTAATAACTTGCTAATCATGCTAGAAACATGCTAGAACATGTTAGCACTTGTTAATCATGCTAGAAACATGCAATCAGCTAGTCATGCTAGAACATGTTAGAAACATGTTAACACTTGTTAATCATGTTAGAAACATGTTAGCAACATGCATCTTGTTAATCAGGCTAAAACATGCTAGAAACATGTTAGCAACCTGTTAATCATGTTAGAAACATGATAGCAACCTGCTAATCATGTTAGAAACATGCTAGAACATGTTAGCACTTGTTAATCATGCCAGAAACATGATAGCAATTTGCTAATCATGCTAGAAACATGTTAGAAACATGTTAACACTTGTTAATCATGCTAGAAACATGTTAGCAACATGCTAACATCTTGCTAATCAGTCTAAAACATGTTAGCAACATGCTAACAACTGGCTAATCATGTTAAAACATGCTAACAACCGGCTAATCCTGCTAGAAACATGTTAGCACCTGCTAATCATGCTAGAAACATGTTAGCAACCTGCTTATCATTTTAGAAACATATGCTAGCAACTTACTAATCATGTTAGAAACATGCTAGCAACTTGCTAATCATACTATAGTCATGCTAGAAACATGCAAGCACCTGCTAATCATGCTAGAAACATGTTAGCAACGTGCTAATCATGTTAGAAACGTGTTAACGACATGCTAATAACTTGCTAATCATTCTAGAAACATGATAGAACATGTTAGCACTTGTTAATCATGCTAGAAACATGCTAGCAATCTGTTAATCATGTTAGAAACATGTTAACACTTGTTAATCATGCTAGAAACATGTTAGCAACCTGTTAATCATGTTAGAAACATGCTAGCAATCTGCTACTCTTGTTAGAAACATGTTAGCAACTTACGAATCATGGTAGAAATATGCTAGCAACTTGCTAATCATACTAAAACATGCTAGAAACATGTTAGCAACATGTTAATCATGCTAGAAACATGCTAGCAACGTTAACAACTTGTTAATCATGTTAGAAACATGTTAGCAACTTGCTAATTATGCTAGCAACATGCTAAACATGTTAAAAACATGTTAGTAACTGAGACTATTGCCTTCAAAACATTCAAACCTTAACCTTTTAAAACTATTTTAAACTTCAAATGATTTCAGATTGAAAACTATCAAACTTAAAAACTTTTTTTTTACTCTTTAAACTTTTTCAAACTTTTTGGTGCGGCTTTCTCAAGCCCACTTAAAGTTTGTCTTGACTAACTTTTTTAGCTAGTTTAATAAATAAACTTTGTTTTGCAGAAGTGGCATTATCTATTACTTACAATCCAGATGGGACCTACAGTATGGAGGTAAATAGACTGTAAACTCATATGTATTGTCAAATCAAAAGTATAACAGGGTTGTTTGTCAGATTTCACAGTCTTGAGTTAAGTGCATGTACTAAACATGAATTTTCACACATCTTGGGATCATTTGTGCTTGTTAGACTGGAGGTCAGGCGTTTCATGTATCAGGAGAGCTGCAGAAGGAGGGGGACGTGACCTTCCTATGCTGCTCTGTCAATGGAGTCCTGTCCCGACCCAAACTAGTCATTCTGGATAACACCGTACACATCTTTTCTATGGTGGGTTTCTCTTACCATTTGAATTACTTTTTAGCATTGATGTCAAGACTATTAGTCTTTGTGTTTCGTTTTGGTTCTCGTTTAGGAGGGAAGTGCTCAGGTGGATGTACCTGTGCCCAAGTTCCTGGCTGGTGTTAGTGGCTCCAGTGCACAGGGTGGCGCTATTGCACCCATGACAGGCACTATTGAAAAGGTACTTACGACATTTGGTTGCACCCCAGTATCTGGTTACATCTAAATTGGTAATTAACTTCCCTTTGCTTTGCAGGTTCTAGTCAAGGCTGGAGACACGGTCCAGAAAGGAGATCCCTTAATGGTGATGATTGCCATGAAAATGGAGGTGAGGCTCCGTCCCTTTCTCATTTAATGCATTTATTGTCCATACCTGACCGAGTCTTTCTCTTTCTGGGCAGCATACCATCCGAGCACCTAAAGCAGGAGTCATCAAGAAGGTGTTCTTCAAGGAGGGCTCACAAGCTAACCGTCATGCAGCTTTGGTAGAGATGGAGGAAGAGGAAGGAGCTGGGGAAGAGTGAACCCGTGGATGACTTAATAAACAATCTTGAAGCACTACAAATTAGTTTGGATCTTTTGAGATTTAACAAGTAAACTAGAAGCTTTCTTGAGAAGACAGACGTCTAGTCACCTTTAACTTAGTGTGGAATTCATTGCCCAAAATCTTGGTGTCCTGGTTCTTTTGTACCATGATAATCATGGATGAACATCAACGGTTGGATTACTGTGAAATGACTTGCCATCTCCCTACAAACATACAAGTATATGTATTTCAAGAAGACAAAAACTCATGTTGTTGCCTGACCCATACTTGTAAAAGATAAAAGAAAACTCCTGTGAAGCATTGCTTAACATAGTAATGTTATTTGTGGTGAATAAGGTGCCTTGATGTTAGTTCGACTACTGAAAGAAACCTTTAGAATCCGTAAACTTTGTAACCTCAATCATTAAAGTTTTTTTTCTATGCAACAATTGTAAAAAATCTGCATTAATTCAGTTTTTGAGACAAATTCATAAACCCCACCAACTGGTTACAACTTCAGTATTTAGTTTGACAGTGGTTCCCAACCACGATCAGATGCACCTTCTTGTTCTTGCTGGGCCCCATGCTTGGATGAGGCTTGCATCTCACCTGGTGGGGCCTCCTACCTTGTGGACAGCTGGACATATCGCCCTCAACAACTTTAGTTTTCCCAAGGTCACCTTTCACTCTAGTCCCAGAAGTTTTGACTATCTAAACCCCTAAAACAATTTAAAGGTTTCTAGTTGTAAATGGGACAGTCCACTTCCAACTGACAGAAGGAGCTCCGGGAAGTGGTTTGGTGGACATTTTATATAAATGACGGTTCATAGTTAGGATGCCTTTTTTGATGTATTACAACACATCTATTGTACTTGGCGATTACACTCATTTTACTGCCCTTGAAATATCACTATCCAAAGCCCATTAAATAAATTGCATAGAGAGGAGTCACCCTCTGTTTTTAGTGTATATTCAATGCTTTTCTTATCTAACACAATAATGCTTTAGTCAGAAGTTACAAGTTAATAAGTCTGAAGAGACTTTGAAATCATAGAAAAGTCAGTACTTTGATATTGTTCCGCCTTTTAATACATTTGATGATTCACACACAGAATGCAGAACTGAAGTGACATTCATCACAAGACGATTAGTTGAAACATTTTAAAATGTGCTTGCGTTGTTTTGCATTTTATGACTTTAATTTGAAAAAGATTTCCTAAAAACAGTGTTGAAACAACATCTCATCTCATTCTCATGAAACCAATATCGTGTATTGTCTCATTTCATAAACTAAGATTATCTTCACACCTCTAGGTTATTTTTTTCATATTTTTTTCAAAGTTAACACTTTGCTCTTTGCTTTTAACTTAATGGATCAAAAAGTCTGCTGGTATGAGATGGTTTGGTGTTCAATGATGGTGTTGATGGTACACTTTCTGTTTTGGCACGTGAGGCTTGTTTGAGATGTTAACCTAAGCTTCCTGTTGCAGACATGTTCTCTCCGTTTACCTCCGGTAACGGGAGACGATTCAATGTCCTGCACTGCAGGAACCTGACACTGCAGCTCGGGGACAATGGTAAGTGTTCATGCTCTGATAAACACACACATATCTATGTATATGCAAAATTTTGTTATTTTATAAGTACTTTAGTAACATGTTAATGACATTATAGCTTTGATAACATTTATTGCTTTAAAATCCATTGAATAATGATTTGTAAAACCAGCTGCTGTAATGACCACCAGATGGCACTAAAGTAAATTATGCAGAAAAGCTTCAAGTAATGAACCAAGAGTCAATAAGTTTACGTACTGAAGGCCTCATTTCTTAATTTTGCAATACTAATGCTTAGGTTGTATATTCACTTGTTTCAGTAGTTCGAAAAATGTCAAATTGTGAATGGCTCCTTACATTTGGGTAATTTTTAATTTTTTTTCCCTCCACCATAACACTTCAAATCTCATTTGACTTTGCATGAAATTGACCGTTCAATTGCTTTTACATTTATCCAGTGCTTTAGCAATATTTTCAAATAAATCAGGATTTCGTCAAGGTCAGGGGTTATTAATCATGATTAAGTGTCTGAGGTCATTAGCATCCTGTAATAATCGCTTTGATCAGATTCTTGACTAAAAGTTCAACATGAATATTATGCTTATTAATAGACGACTCACAGTCATTCTTTTACATATGAAAACTACAAGACCATTCTCTCGAAATAGAAACAGTTCATCTGAATTATATATGAGCACTAATGAACAGCCATTGATCATAATGAAGAAGGATGTCAGCATAACAATCCTTAAATAGATTTTACACCACGAGGCCTGCAGAGTGGATAAGAGAAATGTCACCCAGAGGAAATTCAGCGTTTTATTATTTCTTTCGCTGAACCGGCATTATCTGTAAATTCAATCCAGATGAAGGATGGGGTAAATTACGTCTTTAGATTTAAAGGGTTAGTTCACCCAAAAATGAAAATTACCCCATGATTTACTCACCCTCAGGATATCCTATAGGTGTATATGACTTTATTCTTTCAGATGAATAGAATTGGAGTTATATTAAAAAAAAATGTCCTGGCTTATTTTTGGGCTTCTACCAAGACATTTTTTAATATAACTCTGATTGTATTCGTTTGAAAGAAGAAAGTCATGTACACCTAGGATGGCTTGAGGGCGATACCATAGGGTAATTGTCATTTATGGGTGAACTATCCCTTTAAATCATGGAGTACTGGAGGGTTGTTTGAGAGATTTTACACTACGTTCAAGAATCATGGACTAAATTTTCATGAATGTCTCTGAATCATGTTATTGTGTTAGACCGGAGGGGGACGTTGACTTACCTGTGGTGCTTTGTGAGTAGAGTCCTGTCCCCACCCAAACTAGTCACTCTGGGCAAAACCGTACACATCTGTTCTGGTGTTTTTGTTCTTTCTTCAGCATTTATGTCATGACTGAAGGACTGTCTCTGATAGTGTGCATTGTGCCCAAATTCCTGGCTGGCGTCTCCAGTGCACAGGGTGGCGCTGTTGCACCCATGACAGACACAATTGAAAAGGTAACTGAGGCTCGATTCCTGTTCCTAAAGCATGCAAGATTAGGACTGATGCTTCCGAAATCATACTAGCCAGGTTTCCATCCAAGGATTTTTTGCGAAAAAATATTTAGCGCTTCAAATTTTTATTGATATAGTTGATGGAAATGCCATTTATCTATAAAAATTCTCATGTGTCGACACAACCTTTTTCCATTAAACTTTAGCGCATAAATTCAACATTGATAGTTCAAATGTCACAAAAATTTGTTTGGAAACACTTTTTGTTGAGAAAAGAGGCTTTAACGCAAATAAATGTGGTGTCACATGACAGAATTAGCCTATAAGCAGCATCTGTGTTCGTGGTGTTGCTGACATTAAAGCACCGTTTCTCTGAAGTTCAAAAGCGCATTAAATCATATTAGTATTATTAAATTATATCTAAAATTATTTTATATATGGTAAGAAAAAGACTTCCTTTAGTGCGTTGCAAGTTAAAATGTATTCATTTTGTACAAAAAGCACAAAATTTTACATTAGTTCATTTTCGTTTTCACTTGTTAGCTCTTGTTTCTTGTATAATTCTTGTTTTGTTCTCAGTTCTGTGGAAGAGTGGACACAACTTACAATACTCCTTTGTGGTCATATAAGAGTAAGACATTATTCAAAACTATTTTAAATATAAATTTTGTGTATATATCACAATAAAAACAAAACATTGTGCTTTTGTAAAATAAAGGAAACAAATAGGCGCTTTCTCAAGAGTGCATCACAAAAATGAAACAAAATTCTGCATACAGGCTGCTACTTGCACTTTTTTTTCTCTTTTGCTTTGTCAGTTATTAATTATTTAGAAAAATATATTTCGCATACAAGCCTATTTGTTTCTTTTACATATAGCTATGTTTTTCTTCATTCGCAGAAGCGCGATGTGCCTGTGTGAATCCTCACTGCTTTTTGCGTGTATAAAATTAATGTTGAAAACAAATTTAGGTATTTTTAAATGGGTCACAATTTAATTGCATTTTAACAGTCTTGTCGGTTAACGGTTATTAATGGCTCAATGGCCATCGGTTGTTGGTTAGGAGAAATAAAATGACCAAAATTAACATTCTTATTTCCAATAGCCCAATAAAAGTTAAATCAGAAAAATAATAATACAACCGCACCTGTTTATGAATATTGCTTGATGCCCAAGTACCTAAATAGTCTATAGGCCTAACTAAGTACAAAACAACAACAAAAAGAAAACAACTCATGAAACTTAATAAAAATAATTTCATGTAGGCCTATACAATTAAATACATAAAGTTTTGTTTCAAACGGATGAGCCTACGTAATTTGCACAATAGGTGAAACTTTTTTTTGCAATACACTAAAAATTATATAACAATTTGTTTTTTTTTATCACGCACACCATTTTATTGGTAAAAAGCCAGTTGGATGGAAACAGGCTGGAGGCAAATTTCACCACGTTTTTTACGCATATTCTCTTTGCCAATAACAAAACATCACAAAAAACTGAATGGTGCTAGTTTGAAAATACCTAAATCAATACATATTGTCACGTTGTCATACTGTCCAAGTACATGCATGCAAGAACTTACTATGCAAAGAGTTTTATTACATATAAGAATGAGAAAGATAAGATGGTTAAGGGCCACTTTAAAACTGCTAATTTATCAGAAATTGACTGGAAAGTCACTAGTCATTACAAGCACTACTAATTAGTTCGCACTTCAGATTTCTGACTCAAATTTCTACTAGTTTTTTGGTTTGATTTGTGATGTTTCCTCTGAAATAAAAGCTAGAAACTTTCTTGATTATCTGAGTAAACGGTTATTTTCCATTTTGAGTTTGAGTCACCTGTAACGTTCTTTCCTTGTGGTTATTTTGTACTGTGCTGTCATTGTTTGGAAGATAAAGATGGGTTTGTTGGCCCCATTTTCCTGGATGTCCACCGTCTAATATGCTTGGCTGATTTTCCGGGTTAACTGCTAGATGACTGTGGCCTGGAGAGAATCTCTCATTAAACATATTTGCAAGTATTTGCATTTCAACAAAACCAAACCACTGAAGTACACAGAGAAAACTGTGATCACTTCATGCTGTTTAAAGTGTAGTTGAAAATATTTCTGTTGCCAGAGCCACACTTGAGGATGAAAAACTCTTAGAAGTGCTTAGCACAGTGATCTTGAGTCTTCATTTTGGCACTGGTTTATGTAGTTCAGAATTACACCGGAAAATGGTGTGGGATTTACTTTTTCAAAGTAAATTTCTAGTAAATTTCACAGAAATTAATTTTTATAAAACCAAAAACTGCTGCATTGTGAAACTACAAAAACTCAAATAAGGAATACTAATAATCATTAAAGCTGCAAGCAGTGTTGAAAGTCTAGGAAAACAGCAATTAGTGAGCAATATGCATTTAAAGTGGTAAATATAGGAGGAATATATCAAAGTCATTTATATGTGCAAACCTTCCTGCTGCCAGCTGGTGGCGCTATGCCTATGACTGAATATTGGCATGTAGATATCTTCAGGCAAGGACTTTGATCAAACATATTAAGTTTGGTGTATATTGAACATGGTATGTTTGAGTAAGTGTAAAACTTGACATATTCTGTTGCCAACAGGTGGCGCTATGATTATAACTAAATACTGGCCTTTAGATGTGTTCACGCCAGGACTCTTATTGGATGTGTGAAGTCTGAGGCAGATCAAACATTGTATGGCTGAGTTATAACAACTTCCTTTTCCACGGCGAAACATCGAAATTTGTCAGGCCGCCACAGACGCCCTATAATGAAAACTCAAGATCTTCGCAATTTAACATCGCAAAGACCTTTAGATTAGACTGACCGAATATAATATTGATGTCATTAAATCTCTATGAGGAGTTTGTTGGAGCATAAATCATGCCTCTTCTGACTGCCAGCAGGTGGCGCAATGGCTATAGATGAATATGTTCATGTAGATCTCTCTTCAGGTCAGGAGTCTTAAACACGAGAAGTTTGGTCCAGATTGGCCATTGCATGTTTAAGGTAATGTAAAACAAGTAATTTCCTGTTGCCAGCAGGTGGCGTTATAATTATAACAGAATATTGCCCTTTACATGTGTTCAGGACTCTTATCGAATGGGTGAAGTTTGGGACAGAACAGACATTGTATGGCTTATAACAACTCCCTTTTTCATGGTGAAACATCGAAGTTTGTCACGCCCTTTAACAAAAACTCAAAATCTTTGCAATTTAACGTCACAATAGGCTTTAGATTAGACTAACCAAACTTGGTGTTGATCCGTTTAAATCTCTAGGATTTTGCCTGAAAATGGCAAAAATGGCACAAAACATGCATAGAAAATTCAAAATAACAGACTTCCTGTTGGTTTTCTGACTTTTTTTGTAGGTATTGGTGTGTTGCATGTGTCTACCGAATTTCGTACATGTATGTGAAACACAGCTCACTTTGTTGAAATTTTGGTGCTTTGGCGCTATTAAGCCATTTTTCCACATCCACTTCTGAAACCCATATCAAATGTAAATATTTATAACTTCTGGCATGTGTGCAGTTTCATAAGTTTGCAAAAAAGTTTGGAAAAAAAGAAGAATCTGAGCAATTCCAATAGGGTCCCTCCACCACCGGTGCTCGGGCCCTAATAACAAAACACTGGATTTTATAAAGGTATTTATTCTGTAAATAGAACTTTGATAAACATCAGCATTTAAACATATTCACTGTCAGGAGAGTACAATTAGAAGAACATATGTTTACACAAAAAAGATGAAACCGCAACATGGATGACTGACATCACAGCTAGATCAGGTATTTCCAGTCTAGATTGAGTCTTATTGCTAATGTCTCTGAGTAACAAGTGGCATACTGCGTTGCTATATAATTCAAGAAAACACATTATATAGCAAAACACTTGTGCCGTTCGATTTCAACTGAAGATTTGAAATGATCAGTAATGACCAGCAGTCAAGAGTCATTTCGGCTTTGAACATTGACATGAAAAGAGTGATATACAAATAAAAACGAGAGAGACGTAGTACCAAAATAGAGTAATCCACAGTTCATAATGTAACCATAATCCATTCATAAAATCTGATTCCCAACTTCCACCCGGGTCACGGCACCAGATTTCACCCGATACCCGTGAGATCCCCGGCGTCCCGGCCTTTGCAGTAAAAATAAAGAGAAATCCCAAGACTAGACTCCTTAAATTGGGAGCATTTAGGTCCAGTTGACTTAGGCCTCTGTTACAGGGTTATTGAGACAGATCGACCCAAGTGCAGCATGCAGTCTGATATCATAAACTTCAATATAGTTGATCTAAGCAAGTTTAAAACGGTTGTCTCAATGCTCCGGCCTTGCAATAACCCACGAGTAGGATGAATTTCATTCATTTTATTCCCTCCTACGTGATTAAATACACACGCATACACACACAAACGAAAAATAATCAAACAGCTTTGACGAGTGGTTAGCAACACAAGGAGAAAAACAAGGTACACAGCAACAATGATAAATTAACTGGTGACCATGGTTAGAGATGACAACATAGCAGGAAACGAGAAATGATATGCAGGCACATGAATGATGGAGGTTAAAGTGATTGATATGCGAGTTTTCCTTCAAGAACTCCATCGTGACATTCTTGCATCATGATAGTCTGTACGAACCACAACTCTGGATGTACAGGTAGGCATCTTAGGGTAGGAGGCTACAGGTTTGCAAGCTAGCGCGCTCACATTTAATACCTTGAAAATTAGGCAATTAAAAGAGAGAATTATGGCTTCAAACAGACCCCCTCGTTTTCCTCAGGAAAGATGGCGGCCCTACGGTTCCGTGGGTTTACTAGCAGCGGAAACTCAAGACACAAAAAATCCTTTGGTTTTTGGAGGAGCCGCTGCCTGTCCCTTGTTGCGGATCACATATGATGTGATACTCAGAGCTTTTAAAGTGTGACAGTCTGGCTGGTGACTGGACAAGGGCAGGGGGACGGGGTCAAGGGCAGGCATCTCCAGACTCTACGAGCCGGTCCTTTTTTGGGCTGGTGCTTTAACAATGAGAGACCTCCATGGGCGAGAGCGTCAGGATACTCCGGTCGTTGGAGAAGAAGGTGTCCGTGTCGCTCCAAGATCTGGAAGGATCAAGGAAATTGCGAACAGTGAGGGGGACAGTGTAGAGACGTGTTCAATTCAAAGCTGCTCTACAGGCTACGCTCATGGGGACCTGAATACTAGGGATGCACAATTGGGGCTTTCGTACCGCGTGGTTCTTGGACAGGGATGGGCAACTTCGATCCTGGAGGGCCACTGTCCTGTAGAGTGTAGCTCCAACCCTAATCAAACACACCTGAACAAGCTAATCAATATCTTCAAGATCACTAGAAAGCTATAGGCAGGTGTGTTTGATTAGGATTGGAGCTAAACTCTGCAGGACTGTGGTCCTCTAGGACCGAAGTTGCCCATCCCTGTCCTAGGAGCTAGCAAGCAGGGTGGTTCCCAGAAAACAGGAACTCTGAAGCGGCCGACAGCGGTGTCTTTATTCGTGGCATTTACAAACGTTGAAAACTGGTGAATGGAGGACGCAATTATCGAAGCAGTTTTTGTTGCGTGTTGTGGTTTCATGATAAAGGAGATGGAATGTAAACACAATTTACAATTGAAAGAGCAAACAGTTGGGCTAGGAGTCGAAATCTACTATGACAAATTGTAGAGTTACATATCTTCGAGGCTAAGAAAAGAAAAACGCTGAAGACAACAGGTAAATGCTGTTATCACGTTCGTGGGGTAAATATTTTTGCATGGCTTTTTAAAAATGCTAGGTAACCGGTGTTTCGTATGCGTTTGGTCAATCAGCGTACACTTATGTCACTGGTAGTTCCTACAGAACTCTTTTAGACCCTACTCTGAAGTAGGAGCGAATTTAGTTCCCCCAAACAGAGTTTCTAGAACTAAATACGTTCCTGGTTCCTGCCGCGCGAATGCACCAAATAGTGGCAACTTCCGCCAATAGTTCTAGGAACTATGAAAGGTTCTTCCAATGTAAAAGCCCCAAATATATCAGTTTTTAGTGCTATCATTTTGATTAATATCAGCTATTTTTTCCAGTTCAAACAATGAACTGTTTTTCGATATGTTTGTAAAGTCATAAACACTTCTGTCTTTTGTTATAGACTAAAATTCCCCTTGGAATTTTTGAAAATGTTAAGTATATATTATGGAAAACATCTGTTGTGCAAATCATTCAATTGTATTTTGACTACATCAATATTATATTGGCCACCTTGGTATCTAGATATCAGTATCTGCATCAGCCATTAAAGAGACACAATGTTCTGTTTGATGACTAATTGTGAACAAGTGTGGATTTATAAAATTAAAAAAAAATATTGGTAATCGGTTCCTAGGTCATTCCTGTAAACCAGTATATTTTTATGCACCCATCAGACATAAATCTTACATAAAATGTGACCCTGGACCACAAATCAAGTCTTTGGGGCCAATTTCTTAAAATTGAGATTTATACATCATCTGAAAGATGAATAAATAAGCTTCTCGTTGGTGTATGGTTTGGCTGAGATACAACTATTTGAAAATCTGGAATCTGAAGTTTCTAATGCATATTACTAAAAAAAAAAAATTGATATATTTATGGTAGGAAACTTACAAAATATCTTCATGGAACATGATCTTTACTTAATATCATAATGATTTTTGGCATAAAAGAAAAATCAATAATTTTGACCCATACAATGTATTGTTGACTATTGCTACAACTATACCTGTGCTACTTACGACTGGTTTTGTGGTCCAGGGTCACAAATGGGTCCTTAATTGGTCATTTCCCCCAAAAATGAAAATTATGTCATCATTAACTCACCCTAATGTCTTTCCAAACCCATATTAGTGCATCTTCGAAACAAATATAGATGTTTTTAATAAAGAATTCAGTCTTTCCATTTAAAGTCCATTACACCAAAATGTTAACGCTTCAGAAAGTTGACAAAGACATTGTATAACAATAACTGATCAATGCACATGCATACAGCATCTCTCCAGTCTGAATGTGTTCATTTTTGTTTCGAAGATGAACAATATTCTTTTGGGTTTGGAATGACATTAATAGCAAAGGTGAATAACTAAGAAGAGTTTACATTTTTGGCTGAACTAGCTCTTCAGTGGTCCTTAATGACATCATCCGCCAGGAAGTGACATCATATTGGTGAAAAACGGATTTGAAAAACTGTTTTGTGGCACCGCTTGGTTTGTCTCACTTTAAATTCACTTAATTATTTGTATTCTGTCAAAGATATAATTTCAAATAATGATTAAAAATAATTAAAATGAACTTTAATTTGACACCTCATTTAACTCCTCAATGAGGAACGTCTAGTTGAAGCTCTTGACTTCCTTTCTAATAGGTTTCTTAATGTTAAATGTCCTGAAATTGTTATAAATCATTGGGGGTTACGAGAATATATTTATGAAGGTCCTATATAGCGTTTCTTTATGTGCATCCCTTCTTATAAATCTCTCTTTAATTAACAAAACTCGTTGTGCATGGAGATCAGCAAGCGACAGTCAGAGTCACAGCCAATGAAGAAATGGATGAGTGAGCGTTAGTACAAGATGGGTTAATGTGGATGGTTAAAAGACAATAAACAAATATAAACAGCACATCCTTCCACATCCTTGACACATACACTACATTCTTATGAAAGTATTAACCTTTTCCTAGCCAGAATATGTTGGGTATGGTATCTATATATGAAAAAGATAATTTACAGTATATAAGTAAATATACAAACTAATTCATAACATAAATCTATTGCTTGTAGAAAAATATGTGTATATAGGTTCACTATAAAATTTATATTATATTTGTAAATAGAGTGAAATTAAGCAGCCCTTGAGGATCGGAGCCGTTCCCAAGCTGTACTCCTCAAACGCCAGACCTGCTACTCTTGAACACCAGAGGGCATTGTCTTCATCCAATGGACTAAGCCCTCTGAAGCACAGCCATGTTATAAATAGATCCATGCTATATAAGATAAAGAATACATTGATAGCTACAGTAATGCGATTATCTTTGGATAGAAAAGAGTTGTAGAGGGCAAATGTGAATGTACCATCAGCGTGTTTTGCAGATGAAGACAACCGTTTTAAGACCTTGAAGAGGTAAAAAGTTTAAATCAGAGAGTGTATTTGTATTTATATGATTAAATGCATGTATATGCGGCTTACTGGCTTCATATCATAGTACTCAATCTCCTTTATCATCTAAAGCAGTGGTTCTCAACTGGTTTTGCTTTAGGACCTGGATTTCGCTGTGGATACCAAGCACCAAATCAGACCCAAGGACACTGAGAAAATGTTCACGGTAAAAGAAACACTAATAAATTGTTTGTTTTTGAGAATGAGGGCATTTACCTAATGTGACTTCATTCCACCAAGCAACAGGTTACTTTGTGTCAAACCAATCAACAACAAACGATATGTGCAGTTTTAAGGGGCCAAGCATTGAAGGTGCGATGACACCTATTGGTTTTCTTCGTCGTCTTTTTCTTCCAATCAAATTTATGGTAGCCCATAGAACTGCTTGTGGAAAATTAATACAATTTGGCACATGGATCGAAAAGAATCTCAACATTACCTATAGCAAGCTATATCTACGCAACGTTTTAGCATATTCAAACCAAACTTGGTAAATGTCACCATAAGCATCACCCTGAGGGTACATGCACAGTTTTGGCACAGTGCCCCCTACTGGTCAGGAGATATGAAAAATGGCCATTTTTGCTTATAAGTTATGAAGAGTTTTTCCAAATCTGGTTTCTTCTGATTCAGTGCAGCATGCCAAATAGAATGATACCCTATATTCCCATATTGGCCATTTTGAATTTTGTTTTTAAATGCTGTATTTTTTATGAACGCATTAGCGCATCGTCACAAAACTCGGTATGTGTCATTGGGAACATATTCTGACAGTACTCAAAAAAGTTTTAGAACAGCGCCATTTTCTGGTCTAAATTTTTTTTACGAATGTTGGAAAATTTAGAATTAAATTTTGATACCAATCATGCCATCTTTGGTCAAACTTGCAGTCTGCCATTTTGAATTTATTTGAAAATCTATTTATTTTTAACTCCTCCTAAACTGATAATATTATTGTTGTTATTATTTTTACCGAAATTGGCTTAGACCATCTTCAGACCATGCTGGTAAAAGTTCTTAAATAACTTGCGCATAAATTCGACGAAGATCACGCCAAATTGGACGAGGCTATATCTTTGCAACGTTTTAGCATATTCAAACCAAACTTATTAAATGTTGTTATAAGCATCACCTGAGGCTAAATGCAGAGTTTTGGCACAGCGCCACCTACTGGTCAGGAGTTGTGAAAAATGACTAATTTTGCTTATAACTTCCGAAGAGTTTGTCAAAAACTAGTTTCTGCTGATTAGAATGATACCCAATATTCCCATATCACCCATTTTTGAATTTTGTCGTAAAATGCTCTATATTTTACGAATGCATTCGTGTATTTTTGTGAAACTTGGTATGTGTCATTGAGACCATACTCTAACAGTACTCAAGAAGTTTCAAAACAGTGCCAACTTCTGTTCAAAAATTTTAATGGAATTTAATTTATGAATTTCGAAAAATTAAATGAATTTTTTCGATACCAATTATGCCATATCCCGTCGACTTGCAGTCTGCCATTTTAAATTTCTTTGAAAACCTACTTTTTCTACCTCCTCCTAAACTGTTGGTCTGATCGTCACCAAAACTGGCTCAGATCATCTTCTGGCCATGCCAGCAAAAAGTTATCAAAAGCGTTCTCGAATAATGCATGAATTCAATTGTTAGCACCATGCCAATACATTCCACTGATCACAAAATAACAATCAGATAACAGTGCCACCTATTGGTCAAAAGTTTTAATTCTTGTATTTTTGACTAAAATAATCTTGTGTGTTTAGCTACTCATTGTTGCAGTTGGTATGACTCATTGTTCCTTCTTTGTGCTTGGCCCTTTAATTTAATATTTTAGTATTATTGTTTTTATTATTATGATATATGTTTGGCATTTACTGCAACATGACTGTATAAAGAATTGGTAGGAAGCAATGTTGGAGAGAAAGTGACAACAGGAAAAGAATACGAGCCGGGAAACAAATGGCTTCAGTATGGGATGAGGATATGAGGATCTTTTGACCTTCCTTTTTAAAATTTAAACGGCAATAAGTGACTCATTTTTGGTCCATGACCCACCAGTTGAGAACCACTGATCTAAAGACGTAGGAAGAAAAGCAGTACAGATCATTGACAAATGCAACAACATATAATTGTTTAGATGCTTCAATTGATAGACGAATAAACGGTAAACGAACAGTGAGAAAGTCGCGATAAAGTGTCTAGTAATACTCTGGGAGGACGCACACACTCTGGCATTCGCCCACCACTTAACACACTGAATATGAAACGCTGCCAACATGCAATTAGACTGATTGATTTGACTTCTGTAAGGCTTCAAGTTTAACGTAACCAAAAACGATGAACAAAAACGACTCAAGAATCCTCTTGGAGACTACAGTTAGCAGTGTCTCACTCAATCACGTTGTGGTCCCTTGTCGAGTTTTTCTTTGCGATAAATGAGCCGATCACAGCGGCGGTAGCTGTTGACCGTGGCTACCGTTGGCCAGCCAGAGCAGAGGTCTCCTCTAGTACCCTGCGCTTCGATGGCAGTGTTCTAGCCTTTAAACTGGAACAGAAATCTTATATTTAGCGAGACCAGGTCTCCGTGTACTCATCTCACCACTGCGGAGTAGTTTCGAAAGCGCCTTGCTTCCCAAAGTGCGGATACAGACAGTCAAAACGATTACGCGAAAAGCTGAGGCTTAGGAGTGCATTACGGTCGCATGCCATCACAAACCCCTCCACGGAGAGGTACACACGCAAGGCAAAGACTAAGACGCAGATTCAAACACTTCAACAGGGATGCAACGTCTCAGAACACGTAATGACAGGATGTTCCACGGATCAAGTCGTATAGTCCAACATTCGACGAGCATATACTTGCATAAATTGGCGCTACAAACGTTGCCTTGCTAATAACTGGGTGGGATGTCTGAGGACGAGGATGACGAGACAGCTTCAGCGATTATGGAGGCACAAGATCTTCAGCAGAGGACATTTATCTGCCACATAGAGAAAAGACACAAACAGCGACACCAGCAAAGGAGGACGCACCTCGAAAGAAGGCGAAGGCGAAGACGATGAGAGACGAAGACAATGAGTTGAAAGGGCGGACTCAATGTAACTTCATGGCAATTTTTCACGTTTCCTTGTACATGTACGTACCTGGAGCGTCCCAGGCGTTGAAGCTCGCTTGAACTTCTAGCTAATCTTTGTTACATTAAAGGCAAATGAATGCACCCGTTTCGGTCTTAAATTCTACATTATAATCATTAGGGAATGCTTTGAGTGCGCTGGCGGCCCTCACTCGTTTAGGGCCGCGGGCTCGTCGTGCTCCAGCTTGTAGGAGATGTGCTTACAGCAGAGGCTAGAGAGAGAGAGGTCGCACCTGGTGGCCCGAGAGGGGTCGCAGCGGCCCATCATTCGCTCCACCAGCCGGCCCAGCCGTGAGCAGGCGTTTTGCCCCTCTGAGAAACAGCACATGGAGTCCACGCATCCGATGCCCTGGTAGGCCTCAATAAACTGGAAAAAGAAAAAGAGAAGTTAGCCAGGACACGAAAGAGATGAAACCAAACGGTTCCCAACAAACATATCTGCACTGATATGATGTCCATAATGGGCAATGACTAGATGTCTTAATATTGTGTCATATTGGATACATAGAGGGATGGTTCACCCAACAGTGAAAATTATCCCATGATTTAATCACCTTCAGGCAATCCTAGGTATATAAGACTTTCTTCTTTCAGACAAATAGCCTAGCTGATCGTCTAGCGTTTTGAACATTGACATATAGTGCAACTGCACCTCTGGCGACCCGAGTTCGAATCCTGACTTGCGGTCCTTTGCCAATCCCATTTCCAACTCTCCACCCCACGCTTTCCTGTCATTCTCTACTGTCCTGTCTGTTAAAAAGCATGAAAAAGGCCAAAAAATGTTCTGGCTCTTCCAAGCTTTATAATGGCAGTGAATGGCTGTTGAGATTTTGTTAAGGAAGTCCAAAAAAGTGCATCCATCCATCATAAAAAGTGTTCCACACAGCTCTGGGGGGTTAATAAAGGTCTTCTGAAGTAAATCAATGTGTTTGTGTAAGAAAAATATCTAAATTTAAAAATGTATAAACTGTAATCTCCACCAAAGTTGCTTACACCAAAGGAAATCCAGTCTCCTCCAACATTTTCCTTCGTCATCCGCTGGAACGCCACTCTCTCAATAATTTAAATATGGATATTTTTCTTACACAAACACACCAATTTTCTTCAGACCGTCTTTATTAACTCCCCAAGAGCCATCTGGAGCACTTTTAATGGATGCACTTTTTTGGACTTCAAAATCTCAACAGCCATTCACTGCCTTTTTTAAGCTTGGAAAAGCCAGGACTTTTTTTTTTTTTTTTTAATATAACTTTGTTTTCATCGGAAAAAAAAAAGCCATAAACACCCAAGGTGGCTTGAGAATGGGGTAATTTTCATTTCTGGGTGAACTATCCCTTAAAATTGTATTATCTGTCTTGTATTTTACAACAGTACTTTCACAAAAAGGGTACAAAATTAGGCTTGAAACTGAAGGGGTTTAAAAGGGCTGTGCTCTTTATTTTGTGATAAACATCTGTTGTATTATTTGCAGTTTCAAGTAGTTTGTTGTTTCATCTCTGCTGTTTCATTTTCAACTGGGAAACAAAGGCACAGGCCAGTGTTGCCAACTTGTAGACTAAGTTGTGAAAAACAATCAAGGGACATGCATAAGTGCATGCAGATTATGTGTGGTTGGAAAAAACAAGTTGAGCACGTACAGGACGTGCCTATGGTAAAAACCGAAGTACACTTTGGGCTCAAAGTGATGTGACTGGAAAAAGATTTCCATGCATAACACAGACTTCACTTACAGATAATGAAATTTGTTATAGAGTATTTTCATTGTCCATTAATGTTTTACAGATCGGCTGCCTCAGCTCTAATAAAAAATGGATTATTCCACCACAATGTTGCAGATTTGGCTACATGACGCTATCACTTAGTGGCTATGTAATTGGGACCAAAGTTTGTAGTTAGTGATAAACTTACACTAACCTTAAAACAGGGTTCATACAGATACTGTAAATGAATTCCAGGACTTTCAAGGACTTTTCAAGCACTACTTTTTGGATTTTCAAGGACTTCAATCTGAGATCTCACTTATCAAACAATGTCTTATCTTTCAAATTAAAAAAAACAAAAATATACTAAAATGTTGTGTTCTACACTTTTACTATAATGAAACCACTGTTTGCTTTCTTAGGGTTACTCCACCCCAAAATGAAAATTTGGTCAGTAATCACCTACCCTTGTGTCGTGCCAAACCCGTAAAAGCTTTGTTCGTCTTCAGAACACAATTTAAGATATTTTGGATGAAAACCGGGAGGTTTGTGACTGTCCCATTGACTGCCAAATAAATACCACTGTCAAGACCATCAGTCCATCTGCCATCAGTGGTTTAATCTGAATTTTATGAGGTGATGAGAATACTTTTTGCATGCAAAGAAAATAAAAATAATGGCGTCAACAATTTGTCTCATCTGCGTCGCCTTTTTGGAGAATATCTGCTGAACGCAAACTGCTGTCAGCCGCACCACACGGATACACAGTTTTCATTCAAATGAAAGCATAAAGAATGTAGAAGACGTATCCGTATGGTGCAGCTGACACAGAACAGCATATGCAGTTTTTATGTCCAGTGGATATTCTCCAAAATGGCACTTTAGTGAAGTAGATGAGACGAATTGTTGATTTGTCTTTCATACTTTTCTGGGTCTTGACAGTGGTATTTACTTGGCTGTCAATGGGACAGTCACAAGTCTCCTGGTTTTCATCCAAAATATCATAAATTGTGTTACGAAGACAAACTAAGCTTTTAAGGGTTTGGAACGATATGGGGGTAAGTGATTAATGACAAAATTTTCATTTTGAGGTGGAGTAACCCTTTAAGGGATTTGTATTTGGGTATACTTTCTTCTCTTTTTCTTCTCTTTGTGTTGCCATAACGGTTTGATATTTTCTACTGTTTCTGTACAATCAGAAAAAAAGATTAAAGGGGAACTCCACTTCCAGAACAACAATTCACAAATAATTTACTCACCCCCTTGTCATCCAAAATGTTCATGTCTTCAGTGTTAAAGAAATTATGTGTTTTGAGGAAAGCATTTCAGGATTTTTCTGCATATAATGGACCTCATTGGTGCCCCAATTTCAAACTTCCAAAATGTAGTTTAAATGCAGCTTCAAATGGCTCTAAACGATCCCAGCCGAGGAAGAAGGGTCTTATCTAGTGAAACGATCTGTCATTTTTTTCGAAAAATTTGTATACTTTTTAAGCACAAAAGCTCAAGTAGCACAGGCTCTGGAATGCGTGTCCATGACCCTACGAATCACGTCTAAGTTCATCGTACTCCGGCTCAAAAAGGTAGAGTATGGCAAAAAAAACCCTCCATCTTATTTTCTCCTACAACTTAAGAATCGTCCATCGTTGTACCTTTTTATTTGTATACAGCTTTTGACTTACACTTCCTTAGTCTTTGCGCGTTTGCTTTGTAAACACTGGGTCTGTAGTCCCGCCTACGTTCCACGTGACCTTTCGACGTGATTCAATAGTACGTAGCATCGTGGACGTGCATCCCAGAGCCTGTGCTACACAAGCTTTTGTGCTTAAAAAGTATACAAATTTTTATTTTCCCAAAAAAATGACCGATTGTTTCGCTAGATAAGTCCCTTCTTCCTCGGCTGGGAACGTTTAGAGCCCTTTGAAGCTGCATTTAAACTACATTTTGGAAGTTCAAAATCGGGGCACCATATCAGTCCATTATATGAAGAAAAATCCTGAAATGTTTTCCTCAAAAAACATAATTTCTTTACGACTGAAGAAAGAAAGACATGAACATTTTGGATGGCAAGGGGGTGAGTACATTATTTGTAAATTGCTGTTCTGGAAGTGGACTTCTCCTTTAATGAAATCACTCCGAATTCCTGAAACAAATGATTTGTCATATGTTCTCCGAAGTCCCATTCTGAATCAAATGATTCACGATCCGCACTCTGAAGTTCCGATCTAAAGCAAAATATTTGTGAATCGGTTCCGAAGTTCAGATCTAAATCAAAGGTTTGCGATCTTACTCTGAAGTCCAGTTCTGAATAATAATTCGCAGACCATCAGTTCAGATCAAGACTCAGAGCACAACTCGCAAATCATTTGACTTAGATCGCAGTAACTTTGCTATTGTGTATCATTTAATTTAGACAGTGACTTTAAATCGCATATTGCGAATCATTTGATCTGAATTACTCAATTTGCAAAAACCCATTCTGATCTAAATCCGCTCCAAAGTCCCCACGTGAACCAAATGATTCGCGATATGTGATCCGATTGGAGCGCTTCGAATTTAATCATTTTGCGACTCAATGAACTGATTCTGAGTTTCCAAAAGCTCAGAGTCACCCATCACTACATGCTTTTTAAAATAATTACAAGCGAAAATGAATGTCTCTTAATTCGATCAGGTTTTTGAAATGAATGATCGAAGGCACAAATCAATTGGAGCGGTTCCAGCATTAATGACTTAATCAATTGATTCGGTTCATCTGTTCCTCTTTTCACATCTTCAGCCATGTTGACACGACAATGTCAGTACTACTTCTGGCTTAGCTCGTTAGTTTTACGACATTAACTAAAATAAGCGAAAGAGTATGTTTTTGAATTTCGTGAATTTTGCGTGAAAAGACGTGCTTAATAAAAAAACACTTTTTTCATAAAATTAAACACTTATTTCAAGTACCTCATCAGGAATATTGCTTTTTGAATGGTTTTCCAGGCCTTAACTTACATGAAGTCAAATATAAGCACCTTGTATGAACCCTGTTAAAAGAAGAACATTCGTTTGATATGTTTTTTCCCTTGCTGTAACTTACTTGGGGAACAATGAAGTTTATCATTTAATATCTATGATTAATCAGTGATCAAATTTCCCTTACAATGTATAGAATGTCAATTCAACAGATTATATCAGAGAAGCTGGCCAGTGTGACTATTTCATGGCATTTGTCTTAATTGTTTAAAAAAGTAGTGGTACACCAATTTGTACCCATTTTTATATTTAAGTAACACCTGAACTGAGCCATCAGGACATCTGGTCATACCAATGAGACATAAAGCTTCAACACTGAACTCAAATCATAAATGCAATGCATGGTTTTACATTTAAAAGATGAGAGGTCTGAAATGAGACAATGAATGACCAAAAAATGAATACATTAGAGTGATAAATGATGCCGTCTCTCCAGATCCAGACATCCTTGGCCTCGCCAGAAATTACTCTTCTATTTAACTCAATACTCAATTACAAAGACGAGGCTAAAGACGTGCATGTTAAATTATAGCCTGAGTGCTATAAGACTTTATTCAAATCAGATTCTCAATCAGATGTGCTCAAAAACCAACCAAGGAGGAAGAGTGCACGCAGCCAGAATTGAGGAAGTCAATTCTTTGATCTCTCCCAGGCAACCTGACTAGGCATTATGCAAACTACCAATATTAACATTAAATCCCTTCGGACACACTTCAGCATGCCTTGCAGAATTAGTCTTGAAACAAATGTGTTTGTTGACTAATGCATAAATGAGGAGGTACATGCACACTTTGTTTTAGCATCTGCAAGAGAGGAAGCTTACGACTGTATGACTAGCATCCACAATTATAATGACAGACAATCTCCAACATGTTGAGTCACGCCACAAAGAGTCCATCTTTCTTGTTAACCCGAGTTTGACCATGCGCTGGGTTAAAGATTTAGCTATTACTACATGGACCTTGGCGGTTCTGCTAAAAATCAATACTAGCAGAAACTCGCGGAAAGATTAAATGCCGCACGAGTTCAACCGTGTCCTGTAACTGTAAATAAAGAGGCAGTTCAAGCAAAACGTGGAGTAGTAATCAAAAGCAGAACCTGTCCAGTAATTGCCGGAGGCTACGACTAACCGCCAAATGACAAATGACGCTGCTGTCATTTCATCTCAGTTGCAATTAAATGTGCTAGCTATTAATAAATCACATTTACCGGTTTAATGTCTGTAGAGGTAAGAGTCACACGAATAACTGTTCAAGGGCTCACTTACTGGAGCAAACAGTCTATTTCTTGATCTCAACCTGAGCTTAACTAAGCAGTACACACCTGAATTAGGGAAAGTGGAGGATATAGTGGAGGAATAGTGGAGGATACTGAATTTTAAATAAATTAAAATCAATTTGTTTAATTAAAAGTATTACTTGTTTTTGGATTTTAATCAGATTAATCGAAGAATCAGTGCAAAAGTACTCCATTTTCATGGACAAAGGACATTTCTTAAAATAGTGGACACTGAGTTTTAAATTATAAATTAAAATCAATTTAATAAAAATATTACTCGTGTTTGGATTTTAATCCGATTAATCGGAGAAATGAGCAGAAAAGTACTGCATTTCCATGGACAAAGCACATTTCTTAAAATAGTGGAGGACACTAAATTTAAAATAATACATTAAAATCAATTAATTTCATTAGAAATATTAATTATATTTGGATTTTCATCTGATTATTCAAAGAAATGTGTACAAAAGTACTCATGTATTTTCATGGACAAAGCTCATCCGGAAAATAGTGGAGGATACTGAATTTTAAACTATAAATTAAAATCAATGAATTTAATTAAAAATATTACTTGTGTTTGGATTTTAATCCGATTAATCGAAGAAATTAGTGCAAAAGCACTGCATTTCAATGGACAAAGCACATTTCTTAAAATAGTGGAGGACACTGAATGTTAAAGTAATAAATTAAAGTCAATGAATTCAATTCAAAATATTAATTATGTTTGGATTCTCATCCAAATAAATCAAAGAAATGAGTACAAAAGTAGTGCCATTTCAATGGACAATGCCCATTTCTTCAAAAAGTGGAGGACACTGATTTTAAATAAATTAAAATCAATTACTTGTGTTTGGAGTTTCATCCGATTAATCGAAGAAATGAGTACAAAAATACTATTTCCACGGACAAAGCACGTCTGGAAAGTAGTGGAGAATACAGAATTTTAAATAATAAATTAAAAACAATTAATGCAATTAAAAATACTAATTACGTTTGAATTTTCTGTCAGTTAATTAAAAGTAGTGCTTTTTCATGGACAAAGTGCATCTGGTAAATAGTGAAGGCCACAGAATTTTAAATAATAAATTAATATCAATGAATTTAATTAAAAATATTAATCATGTTTTAATTTTTATCCGATTAATCAAAGAGATCAGTACAAAAGTTGTGCATTTTCATGGACAAAGTGCATCCGGAAAATAGTGAAGGCCACGGAATTTTAAATAATAAATTAAAATAAATTAATTTAATTAAAAATATTAATTATGTTTTCATTTTTTTATCCGATTCATCGAAGAGATGAGTACAAAATTATTGGATTTTCATGGATAAACTGCATCCAGAAAATAGTGACGGATACTGATTTTTAAATAATAAATTAAAATCAATCAATTTAATTAAAATATTTCATTTTTTTTTATTTTAATTTGATTAATCAAACAAACAAATAATTGACAGATCAATCGATTAACAAAAAAAAATTGTTAGTTTGCAGCCCTGCTAGTTCATTTATGCATTTAATTCAAGCTTAATTTGTCATTAATTCAGTAAATTTAGCTGAAAATTTCAGCTGTCACTTGTGTAATAAAAACCACACACTTATGCAAGAGTGGAGTGACAACCGTATTTGCCTGCAATGTGTACATGGACATAGTACACAAAAACATGCTATTATATTATAAACAAAGAGCAGGAGCATAAGCGTTACTAACAGCCATTAGTGAATCACACATTGCTGTCAGTACATTGTTCATTCACGATGGAAGAAAGAGCAGCTCATTCAATCAATGATTTATGAAGTCAATGAAAATACAAATGCCTGTCACATTAAGTACAAACACAGTGTCAAGTGATGAAGATGACTATGGGAGAAAAACAATAAATAAGGATGATTAAGAAGACATGCAGACACATAAGGCACTTGAGGCGGAGATTCGATTAGACCAGCAGAGTCTCCAGCGAATAGATGATACAGATATAAGACTCAAGCCACTCAGAGCAGCCCTCGCTCCTGGTTACATCACGGGGAGAGCTAGCGTCACATGACAGGATGACTGGGTCATGGCGGTCACATACTGTACACACACAGACGGAGGCCTGATGGGGGCAGAGTACTACCTAGGGGAAGGGTGGGGCTGCACCAGAGGTGGAGGAAAAGCAGCGATCAGTGGCCGATTGTCCTCCCCTCTGCTCCCGATTTCAGCAGTGTCATATTCTGAGCTGACTGAAACCTTATCCGCTTCCATCTGGAAGGACAAAACAGCGGTAAGTCTCCCAAACGGATGAAAACAAGAAAGGTGAACGAGCACGAAACTGCCCCACGTCCACTGCGAGAAAACACTTTGTAGGCTCTGTTCCAAAACCTAGTGAGCTGCCTATGTAGACAGCGCTTTAAAGCACTGTCAATGTGAAGTCTGTTCCAAAAAGTTGAAGAAATTTTTGGCCTTTACCTTTCGCAGAGCAAGCCAATTACTCCATGAAACATTTATATTCATTATATATGTTTCTTGTAATTACAATGTACTATTTTACCTAATATTTGCGTGTGCTATGTATGTTTAATGTGATGTCACGTTTACCACTGCTCAGCAAAATTTAAGTAGCACGGGTTTATTTGTACATTGTATGGGTCAAAATGGTACATTTTTCTTTTATTTCAAAAATCATTGGGATGTTAATTAAAGATCATGTTCCATGAAGATATTTTGTAAATTTCTTACCGTAAATATATCCAAACTTAATTTTTGATTAGTGATATGCATTGCTAAGAACTTCATTTGGACAATTTAAAGGTGATTTTCTCAATATTTTAATTTTTTTTGCACCCTCAGATTCCAGATTTTCAAATAGATGTATCTCAGCCAAATATTGTCCTATTCTAACAAACATACATCAATGGAAAGCTTGTTTATTCAGCTTTCAGATGATGTATGAATTTCAGTTTCAAAAAAAATTAACCCTTATGACTAGTTTTGTGGTCAAGGGTCACAAATAAAGGCTAATAGGCCTTTATTATCAAGAAATATTCAATTAGCGAGTAACTGTTCCACTGTTGTTCAGACGATGTTCAAAGTAGGATAATGGTCGGTTCATGTAGTATTTGTCGAACGGTGGGCAATATGCTTTTAAAATGGTAAATATATGGCAGTAAAGTGTCAAAGTCATATGTGTAGTGTGACATGTAGATGTTTTCAGGGCAGGACTCTTATCAAACATGTGCAGTTTGGTGCAGATTGGACATTGCATGATTAAGTTAGTTTAAAGCAAGTCATTTCCTGTTGTCAGCAGGTGGCGCTATGATTATAACTGATTATTGGCCTTTAGATGTGTTCAGGACTTTTATCAAATGTGTGAAGTTTGGGGCAGATCGGAGTTACAACAACTTCCTTTTCCATGGTGAAACATCGAAATTTGTCAGGGCACCACGGACACGCCCTTCAACGAAAACTCAAGATCTTCACGATTTAACATGTCAAATGCCTTTGGATTAGACTGACCAAATATAATGTTGATGTCATTAAATCTCTAGGAGGAGTTTGTTACAGCGTAAAACATGGGACTTCCTGTTGCCAGCAGGTGGCGCTATGACTAAAACTGAATGTGGGCATTGGCATGTGTTTAGGGCTGGACTCTTACCAAACATGTGAAATTTGGAGTTAGTATAAAACAAGTAATTTCCTGTTGCCAGCAGGTGGTGCTATGATTATAACAGATTATTGGCCTTTAGATGTCTTCAGGACTTCTATCAAATGTGTGAAGTTTGGGGCAGATCGGACATTGTAATAAGTTGCCAGCAGGTGGCCCTATGACTATAACTGAATATGGGCATAGGCATGTTTTTAGGGCTGCACTCTTATCAAGCATGTGAAGTTTGGGGTAGACTGGACATAGCTGAGTTATAGCAACTTCCTGTTTCATGGTAAAACATCCAAATTTGTCAGGCCGCTACGGACACGCTCTTCAACGAAAACTCAAGATCTTTGCTATTTAACATCACAAAAGCCTTTAGATTAGACTGACCAAATTTGGTGTTCCTCTGACTAAATCTCTAGGAGGAGTCTGTTAAAATAGATCTGAAAAAGGTAAAAACTACACAAAATCAGCTGAGAAACTTCTAAATAACTGACTTCCTGTTGGGTTTCGGATTTAGCTCCAAGACACTTTTTTGTGGATATTGGTGTTTTACATGTGTGCGTCGTTTTTCGTACAAGTACATGAAACGTAGCGGAAGGGGCACTTCGTTGAAAGTGTATAGGTGGCGCTACTGAGCCACTTTGCCACATCCACTTCTGAAACCTGTATCAGACGGCAAAGTTTCATGAGTTTGGGCTCATTTAAGCCCTCAAAAATGCAGTTTACAAAATCTGATTTGATTTACAATTGATTTGATTGACTGGGAGCAGGTGTAGATTTCTTTCGTACCAACTAACATTTTGAAAATACGAACATTTTTACTGAATTGAAAAGTTTTACGTCAGAGCCGCTTTACGAATGATTGTTATAACATTTCTTCTGCCCGTGTTTCATGAATGAGGCTCAATTAGCAGGAACGAATGTGAAAGAATACAGTGAAAGATACGGGAATAATGAAGACGAAATAAACATCCAAAGCTATTCAAACCAACTCTAAAGAACTGCTTGCCAAACAGCCTATTTTTATGAATAATTTCATAATATTTAAATGTAGCATTATTTGAAAATGGCTGAGTAGACCTTGTCCATTTTTGATCTTTGGTTTTGCTTCATTTCCAAATTATGAATTTCTGCCGAAATTAAGGGCACTGTTAAACCAAGACCTGTGTTATTGGTTAGTTGCTGCAAATTTGCTATGTAAAATTCACATTTTTTAACATCACTGAAAGTATATCGGGCAACTGACTGACTGAATGAACAAACTGAACTGTAACAATAAACAAACTTGGGTTTTAAGAGCGAGCTCCAGTGTGAAAAATGTTCGAATCTTGCACCTGTCAAGTTTGAGTTTTTGGGCTTTTAGGTTTTTCATAAAGTGTTTTTTCAGACTAGTGGAAAGAAAACATCTAAAAGACACTGTTAAGTGTTTCTTTTATAGCCCTTTATCTATTTGTGTCAATAGATTTCAATTACACTACATATTTTTAAAGGCCTTTTTCTCAAAATAAGTTTTTTCTCCTACACTGAACTATAAATCTACACTTCAGTAGCACTTACACACACCAAACTTTACATTTTTATTCCTGTCTATATCCTGAAGGTTTTTACAGAGGGATTTGTTCATATATAATTTGCTTGATTATAAACAACACTTTATTCCCCCCAAAATATTGTGAAATATATTGTTTTTTTTGTCTGTTCTAAGTATTTTATGAATTATGGAGTAACAAAAATTAGATACCCAAAATTTCCTCTGTAAAAACATTATAATATGACTCTAATATGTAAAAGTAGAATTGAATTTTAAAACTGACTTCATCCAGTGTTTAGATTTTTGTACTAGAAATGTATGCAAATTAGGGCCTATTTCATTAAACAATGCCTCATTTGCATATTTAAACCTGACATTTTAGAAAACTCGTAACACAAAAAAAGTTTGCAATTATCACTGTAATCAACTGGGTAAGTAAGGCCATAACTATTAGTTAATATTTTTAGCCTATTCACCTGCAGTGTCTCGCCTTAAATGCTTTAAAGAAACGACCAAAATAAGACAAAAGTCAAACATGAGGCCTCATCACAAAACACTGACAATTGTATTTCTAAAAAGAGCTGAAAACTGCATTCAGGAGTCTTTCTTTGCACTCTTGAACTCAATAATACCAACATTTTGGCAGTTTGTGGCTGTAAACCAAACACAGGGAGGCCAACAGTTGGCTAAAGAATTATAAAATAACAGTATTTTGGTTTGCATGCTGCCTTAGAAGGCAGAACAGGAAGTAGACAGGAAAACAGGTCACTAGGTTTTGGAACAAAGCGAAGAGTTTAAAAGATTTAGAAGCCCAACATCAGAGAACTTTTGCTGAATTTTCACATATTTTAAGTAGCATTTGTACTGACGTCTCGCTGGAGCTGGACTGGAGATCATTTTCTCTGCTCGTTGGTAGAAGCTAAAACAAACAATCATTTTGGGATCATGCAGTCCATTTTTTTTTTCTTCAGAGAAAAAGCTTCCAAACGCTAGAAAAAGCATCTATTAATGGGGCTGTGAGCTCAAGCCCATGCTGTACGGCCACGACCGCTTTCAATCTGACCTACACAATCATGCACTTGCACGGGGTTACGCATGCAGGGTGAACTGTTAAAGCACGTGAGTTGTTTATTTCGCTCCTCCCCCTCTGTTAGTTATTTTCCTCCGCATGCAGTGTGAGAGTGTCTCTCCTACTCTACCTAATCTTGCCCAGCTGATTCTTGGCTCTGGACAGAGGCTGAAGCGCGATGAAGTCATCACCTATAGCCACGCGGTTGGTGTACATCTACAGAACACACAGAGGGTCAGTAAAGAGGAGGAAAAGTCACATGTGCAGTTATACACACTCCCACACACTGTACACCACAAACCACTCGCCACACACACATTAAGAAATGACAGAGACAGGAAACAGGAAACAAGCGGCAGACGCTGAGAGAATGCACTTCGACACTATCAAGTGTCATCCGCAGGGCACAGTGTGCTGACGCCACAGAACCGTACTGCAGCAGCTTCAGTAACCGCCTTACTTGGACATAGAAATATAAGGATTAAAAGTGTATGGAAGGAAGGAAATAAGCATTTTAGTTGCCCTGTTAGAAAGTGGTTGGAGCTGACAGCTTAGTGTTCAAATCCCAGATAATGGTCCTCTCTTTCTCACACTTTGCCCTTTGAGTGACCCTATATAAATAAAGGCAAAAACAGCCAAAAACAAACCAGAAATTGGAGAAGATAATACAAATTTGATATATGTTGGCTTAATTCATATATTGTACCCTTTCATTGGGCACAAAACCAAGTATTGCTAACTGTATCATTTCTTTCATCAACAAAGCTTAGCAGTTCACTGTACTTTTCATTTGCGAAAAAAAAAAAAAAATGCACTTGGCATACAATTGCCAGTGGTACTCAGTCCTATGAAGACAGTAACGACAGTAACCAGAAACAATAAACCACCCACACCCAAATTATTACTTTATAGCCATAGTGTCTTTAAAAAAAGGCTACCAGTTTAAACTTTAAAACTTTAATTTTTTGCAAAGTTCAGCTTTCAGCGTGTTTATCGTTTGACGTTTGCATACCAACAGAAACTCCGGCGCATAATCTGAGAGTTTAAGGTAAGGTAACTCAACTTGTGTGAAGTGTTTTCAGCTTGGCATCAATGCATGAAACCCGTTTCTCGAATGTGTAAATTGGGACCGTATTCATAGATGTAAGTTGCAATGGCTTCTCTCACGATTTTATCGTTGGGTAATTATGCTGTTTATAAAATGCAGCCATCAGGCAGCCGCTATCAATATGCGGGGCACTGATTTTGATTTTTGAATCGAAATTTAATTGGAATGTAAAAGGTGTTTACATGAATGTTTTTCAATCCGATTACAAGTGGATTATTTGGGTGCATGTAAACGTAGCCAATGTGAATCGCATTTTACTTTCACTTTCGAGATTTGTGATCTCACTTGCTCTGTGTATACTAGAGCGGTAGTACTTACCACACATTTTACAAGATTAGATGCTTGTCAGTGGTGCTCAGGATCTGCAAATCATTTGCCATCATCCTCAGTCATCTCTCCTTACTTTATTTGGTAAGTGAAATTTTATATACTGTAATATACAAGGCTACTATTAACAATCAGCTAACCATGTTCCTTTAGTGGCTCGCGTTAATTTATTAAAACGTGTTATTTGAACAACCACATCAATTTCAAACAAAGGTTCGTTTACACAACAACAATGTACTAAAAGAAGCATCTGCTGATTTTTACATAATCCACAACTCGTGCTATGGGCACAGCCATTGATAAAGGCTGCAGCAGAAGTTGTTTTTACAATACTATTTGAAACTTCCGGATTTGGAATGCGGAAGTAAGATAAAGGCCCATAGGTTAAGTTTTGTGTTACTTTTTCAATGAAGCAAAGTCTCACATTTCAAATTCTGTCCATTTCATTAGTAAATTCAAGCAATAAATACCGTTTTGGCGCTCTTTAATGTGGCGTGATGGATCGCTGTAGCTTCCTGGTACTGGCCTATGCGTAATTAAATGATAGCAAAAGATTTTGTTTTTGTTCTGAATCCTGTTCTCTGCTAACTACAGTGGAGCACGCTCACCACCAACTGGACGGGAGTGGGAATTACAGCTACAATAGATCACCCTCAGTGTAATCTGTCAAAGTGATGGGCGCCCTTTAGATTTTTTCGTCACTGATAACAAAATTCCATCAATGACAGACAATTTTCAGTTAACATGACCTCTGGTGCAAACATATTGAAATCGAACTGATTAGATGTTCACAAACTGTCACACAGCTATTTCAAACTTTCTTTTACCGCTGAGTGGGGGAAAAAAAAAATGCTACCAAAAATATACCAGGGCCTTTATAATGGCACCTAATTTGGCAGCCTAGAGCTCTTTGAGGCTACACACCATTGTTTTAATTAACTATGTGGATATTTACAGGGTTTCTGCAGGTTTTGCAGAAGGGTAAATTTAAGACTATTTAAAGACCTTTAAGACCAACTAAAGAAAATTTAAGGGAAAAAGAAGGGGAAACCATACAGCAATATGTTCTCTATGTATAGTTTGAGTTTTACTTTCACTTTCAAATTAGCAGCAATTCAGCGTCTAGCAATTGTTTGTTTTTAGTTTGTTTCAGTTTGCCCTCTTTCGCTTGCTTTCCTTCAATAAAAAGCGCTGTGCGCATTTTACTTTCACTTTCAAATTAGCGGAAATTCGACATCAAGCAGTTGTTAGTTAAAGTTTTCCCTCTTTTCTTCACTTCCCTTTGGCTTTAAGCTTGTAAAAGCGCTGTGCGCATTTTACATTCACTTTTAAATTAGTGGCATTAACGTAACAAACTTTTATTAACAAAACTAATAAAACTACACCATGTTATATGCCTAATATAAAATAATAACTTACACAAAGTTTAAATAGGTATACATAACTGAAAATCAGTATACACTGTGTAACCAAATAAGAAATTAGCAAAGTGAATACGAAAGTTTGGAAGCACGGCAAACACCTTGATGTAATGTATATTAAAATAATAATAATAATAATAATAAAAAATTACACAGCTTAAATAAATAAAAATCAGCAAACACTGTGGAAGAAAATAAATATGAAACTTCCACTATCACCTTAGATAAATGGCAGAAGTCAAGAAGCTTTTCAAAACCCTAAATATTTTTAAAACAGATGCTTTTGCATTTCGTTTTGAAACTCTTCCACCACTGTCCTGTGTCTTGTCTCTCTATTCTTGTCAGTCAGCTCGACTGCTCTGCTTGTCAGTCAGCTTGACATATTTACGATTTAAGACTTTAAGACTTTTTAAAGAAACCCTGATTTAATACCTAATCTAACTTAAATGAGGAATTATTATGTCACTTAAATGAGGAACCCTAACACCCTCTCAGGAAGGACAAAATGTTCACACAAATACCTATTAATAGGAAGTAGCCACTAAGATAAGCAAGCAAGCATGATGCTACAACCTGCCACTATTGATTTTCCAGACATGATGCGTCGCATTGTGAATCCAGACATAATTAATGCCCACTGCAGAAGATTTTGAATATTGCAATGAATGCTGGTGATGCAGCTATATCAGATGACATGTCTGAGTGAGTTTAGTGAAGGTGAGCTGCCATGCGGTGACGTGAGCCACATGCTGTATTACTTCAGTGTCATTTTGAAAGCATAAATTACATACGTGACACACAAACTCTCACTCCATCTCAATCAGAGCTTGAGGGTCCATCAGAGCTCACCTGAGATTTCTGCGTGTTGGTCGGCTGCAGGTGCCTGTAAAAGACTTTCTTGATGACATCAGGAAACAGGCAGGTGATGACGATGATGATGATGGCAAACCAGGCCGAGCCGCTGGACAGCAGCTGAACGAAGACGAAGTACATGTCCTGCGTGTGAAGAAACGGCCTAGCAGAGGGGAAAACTGCAATTAGACTCCAATTAGTTGAAATCAACAAGCGTTTGATAATGCTGTCAAATATCCAACTAATGAGCAAACGGGCGACTGTTTCAGAGCCTGAGCCAAATATTGAGCACAGCATCTTGACTGTAGTCCAGAGGACATCGTTACTGGACATGTGAGACCAGGTCAAAGAGAAAACTGTTATCACCAGCAAATCGACAATTCAATAAACTATTTAGAAAGCAAAATAACCTATTGTTGACTTCTACTTTCTCACACAAAGATAAAAACAAGCATTTTAAGAATTTACCACATTGCTTTTACCCAGTGACTTGAGTTATTCTTAAATACAGGACAAGGACTTGAAGAAAGATTCAATTCAAAGAGTATGTCTACAAAAATGTCAAAATCTCATGAATTAATGGCTTGTTTTTTTTTTAGCTGCAGTTCAAGTTATGGGTATTTCAACATTAAAAATGCATCTAGAGCCCTATGATTTCCGGAATGCAGAAAATGCAGACGGAATCACGGAACCCTGTCATAAAAATGGAATCTATGGTATAACATGGAATGTTACGGAATTTGCCAAATTTTGGATGAGTAAATCAAAAGTAGGTCAGCATACTTAAATCAAAACGTGATATGGACTAGTGTCTCTGAATATTAAGCCACAAAAAAAGCTACAGAAATATGAATCTTGCATGTCTCTGTGTGAATGAATGGTGTTTTCTGCCTCTGCTGTCTCACTATATGACTACATGAACACATGAAATTCATCTCCATCTGAGAGTCACTTCATAAGCATTTTACTGCTTAATTAAACTATAGTCATAGTATATACACACACAGTAAGATCTTCAAGGCAACTTGTCAAAATAAAAGTTAGGTTGAACTTGAAGAAATTGTGACAGAAATATATTTCCATACAATAGAATATCTTGATGATGATGATTTATAATGTAATAAGAATAAGATAAAATGATTATTAAAACATTAAGGAATAATAACAAATTTTTCTTCCATTCTTCAATTTTAACAGTAAACCACTGTTGTACAGCATTTTGTTTGACAAAATTAATTTTATTTAATTTTATTATAAATTAATTAGTGTTTTATCCTTAATTTATTTCATGTTTTTGTTGTTGTTTGTTTGTTAACTTTTAATAAATCGTTAAAACTACAATTCCCATTTCTTCTTATACTTTTATAATGGCTGTCAATGATCATTAAAACTGGCATTTGTGTTTGCCAAAATAAACTTGTTTAATTTAAACTGAGTATACATTAAATTAATGCTTTATTGCTTTTTTGAAAAAACAAAAAAACAAAAAAAAACATCACTGTAACAATGTATTTTTCTTAAAATGTAATAAACTGTTATTAAACTGCATAAGTGCCAATTTCAATTAATTAGATATGTTTTCTGATTACTAAAATTTAATTTAACCAAAATTAAAATTAAAATGGAGCCAAGAAAAATTAAAATGGAAAAAAAAAAAAAAAAATGGAATCCTACAAAAATTAGAATTGAAAAAACAGAATTTGGAACAAAGGTGTATGTTTGTAGCGTAATTTACAACAGCTTCGAATGCGGCTCAACCAATCAGAATCAAGTACCTGAACTATCCGTTTTATAAGCATGATTTCTTTAAAGTTCAGTCAAAGTTCAAATTAAACTGAAAAAACCTAATTTACAAACAAATGCTACCATTATGCGAGGAAAAACCAATACACAATGTCATGCTTGTTCTTCTGAAAGCATTACGGGAAAACACAGGCAATACAGTACCAGATGATGCCGCCATAAAACAAGGAGAAAATGAAGTAGAAGGCGATGGAGCCCCATGTGACGAAGTGATTCATCCACGTCCAGAAATGAGTCTCTAAGGCCAGCTGTGGAGACAACGGTGCAAATGAAGCTCACGAGCCACTTAAAAACCACATACTGCGCTTCATTTAAATATGAACTCACCTTCAGCGTAACCGTAATAACCATCACAGTGAATACTAAAGTGCCAAACGTCCAGTTTCCAAACATCTGCAAGAAGGAAACACATATTTTAAAGACTGTATGAAAAGATTTAAAATGTTTAAAATTAAACGTGTCAGAAACGATGGTGAACGGCTTTATATCAGAGAGAGATTCCGGCTTGTTGGAAGCCATTTGCTGTCATGCAAAGTGCGAGTGAGGGAGCGCGTCCAAATCTTGTCGCAACCCAGCCCCGTAATTGAGGATGGCAGAGTATCAAAAGAATACAGATCAGAGCTGCTAAAGCAAACCACAGAGACAGCTGCTCATTAGAAAAGACACATGCATCAACTGGAAACCAGTCAACTCTTACCAGTTGCCTGTTAGCTCGCAAAATCTGAGAGCATGCACGGCAGGAAAGAGAAAGAGAGAAGCACAACAAGAGAGAGAATATGGATAAGTAGTAAAAGCCAACAGTATGGTACAAAAGTGCCAGATAACGGCGTAATTAGTCGGACGATTGATGGTTTGTGTCTGTAAGCTGGAGTTAATCAATAGTCACTAAGGCTAAGTCACTGTTATTAACGTCTAACCAAGTAGGTAAATAACTCGGATGGCATCCCTGAGATCTCTACAGAACGCTTAGTGGAGGATATCAAAGACAACTGTCATGCTAGCAAAATAATAGACCTGCCACAGACACACATGAGCTTGAATGACAGAAGAGGAGAGGAGAATGAGATGATGGAGGAGAGAGACGCCGACCTGTCCGTTTCCCATCAGCGTGGTGTCTTCTCCCATAAGGATGTAGGACCCGAAGAAGAAGACGAAGGCATGGCAGAAGCCCAGGAAGGTCCAGTACAAAAAGGTTTTGAAGGACAGCAGGGAGTTTTTACTGATGTCTCTGATGAAGGGAAAGAACAGCACTTGATTTTGATTTGTGGAGAGAATGAAACAACAAAATAGAGTCAAATTTCCATTACAGCCAGCATTAATTTAAAACTGACCCCGTTTAGTTTGGAAATGTGCAGGTGCATTTTCAATTTTTGCAATTTTTTAACTTAAACTAAAACTATTAGTTTTAAGTCATTCAAATAAATCTGAAGAGAAAAAAAAAAAATGTGTTACACTGACAACTGACTGAAGTTGTATTACTAATAGACTATTATACACTGACCAAAATTATAAACAACACTTTTGTTTTCGCCCCCATTTTTCAAGAGTTGAGCTCAAAGATATAAGACTTTTCTATGTACACAAAAGGCCTATTTCTCTCAAATATTGTTCACAAATCTGTCTAAATCTGTGTTAGTGAGCACTTCTCCTTTGCAGAGATAATCCATCCACCTCACAGGTGTGGCATAACAAGATGCTGATTAGACAGCATGATTATTGCACAGATGTGCCTTAGGCTGGCCACAATAAAAGGCCACTCTAAAATGTGCAGTTTTACTGTATTGGGGGTGTCCGGGGGGTTCTGAAAAACCAGTCAGTTTCTGGTGTGACCACCATTTGCTTCATGCAGTGCAACACATCTCCTTCGCATAGAGTTGATCAGGTTGTTGATTGTGGCCTGTGGAATGTTGGTCCACTCGTCTTCAATGGCTGTGCGAAGTTATTGGCAGGAACTGGAACACTCTGTCATATACGCCAATCCAGAGCATCCCAAACATGCTCAGTGGGTGACATGTCCGGTGAGTATGCTGGCCATGCAAGAACTGGGATGTTTTCAGCTTCCAGGAATTGTGTACAGATCCTTGCAACATGGGGCCGTGCATTATCATGCTGCAACATGAGGTGATGGTCGTGGATGAATGGCACAACAATGGGCCTCAGGATCTTGTCACGGTATCTCTGTGCATTCAAAATGCCATCTATAAAATGCACCTGTGTTCATTCTCCATAACATATGCCTGCCCATGCCATAACCCCACCACCACGGGCCACTCGATCCACAACGTTGACATCAGCAAACCGCTCACCCACACGACGCCATACACGCTGTCTGCCATCTGCCCTGTACAGTGAAAACCAGGATTCATCCATGAAGAGAACACCTCTCCAAAGTGCCAGACGCCATCAAATGTGAGCATTTGCCCACTCAAGTTGGTTACGATGACGAACTACAGTCAGGTCAAGACCCCGATGAGGCTGACGAGCATGCAGATGAGCTTCCCTGAGATGGTTTCTGACAGTTTGTGCAGAAATTCTTTGGTTATGCAAACCGACTGTTGCAGCAGCTGTCCGGGTGGCTGGTCTCAGATGATCTTGGAGGTGAAGATGCTGGATGTGGAGGTCCTGGGCTGGTGTGGTTACACATGGTCTGTAGCTGCGAGCCAAATTCTCTGAAATGCCTTTGGAGACGGCTTATGGTGGAGAAATGAACATTCAATTCACGGGCAACAGCTCTGGTGGACATTCCTGCAGTCAGCATGCCAATTGCACGCTCCCTCAAAACTTGCGACATCTGTGGCATTGTGCTGTGAGATAAAACTGCACATTTTAGAGTGTCCTTTTATTGTGGCCAGCCTAAGGCACACCTGTGCAATAATCATGCTGTTTAATCAGCATCTTGATATGCCACACCTGTGAGGTGGATGGATTATCTCGGCAAAGGAGAAGTGCTCACTAACACAGATTTAGACAGATTTGTGAACAATATTTGAGAGAAATAGGCCTTTTGTGTACACAGAAAAAGTATTAGATCTTTGAGTTCAGCTCATGAAAAATAGGGGCAAAAACAAAAGTGTTGTGTTTATAATTTTGGTCAGTGTAGTTTTTCGTTAATATTTAGTATTAGATCTTATTTTTATATTTTCTGTTTAAATTTTCATTTTTATTTAAAAGTTTTAGTAATTTTATTGTGTATTTTTGTTATTTTTTACTAGTTTAGTTTGTTTTTAAATATGCCTATATTATCTTTACTTAGTTTTAGTTATTTTAGCACTTCAACTTAACCCTTGTGTGACCTTTTGGACATTTTTGTCCATTTCAGTTTTGTTTTTGTTTTTTTTTTTCATCATTTTGCCTGTGTTATTGCCAGCTGCATAAATTTTGGCACAGGTGTGTATTTTTATTGGAGTTTTACTATTTCACCCATTTCCTTTATGAAATCTATTTTATTAATCTACTAGGTACAAAAATTGTACCTAGTAGGACCTTAAGGACAAAAATGTCCCCATTGAAACTTATTCAAACTGCTATTTTTAAATCACAGTGCCATTTAACTGTAAAATGATGCAATTTTTTTTAACAGACTTTTATTCTCTTGTAACATTTGAGAGAGAGAAAATACTGCAAATCACAAATCCAACCACTGTGTGCACCAATGTAGTTTTGCTGGCACCTAATGAGGAAAATCTGGTACTGCGCCCAAACAAAATCTTACTGAAAGCTCATTTTTTTAAGATATCAACCTCAAATTTGGAAGACAACTTGTTTAGATTTATGGCTTTGACAGTTTTTTGACATGGACATTTTTGTCCACTAAGGGCTTATGTTTAACATATTTTTAATGACGCACAAGGCATAAACTAAATGAAAATAAGAAATGTTGCCTTGGTAAGCAGCTGAGAGTATACGTTATTTATTTATTTATTTATTTATTTTTTATTTTAGTGTAATTTAGACATAATTACCATGGAACTAAATGTACTAAAACCAAAATAAAAAATGAATTTAAAAGAAGTAGAAATATTTTAAAAAGAACAACTAATAATAACAGTAACATAATGAACTTTATTTAAAATGACTGATAAGTGAAGATAATTTTCTCAAAAGACAAACATAATAATTTAAGCAAACCTTAAATAAATAAATAAATAACACTGAAGCTGGTCTGAGAGACTAAGTTTAACCTTTTGATTTTCTAATTTCATGCACTTTATTTTAAAACTATTTTTGTTCAGAGCCAGGTTTGTTTTTTAAAATTAACAACCCCAGTAAAAAAATAAAAAATAAAAAATGCATTTATTTTATACTAGGTATAGTTTAAGTCCGTTAACATATTTACTGACATGTCACTTGAGACTTCATATAAAAATTGTAATTAAACTTTACAGTACTACTTGCGCACAATGCACATTTCTTAATATTAAGCCTAAAATGTGTTTTAACGTCACTACTGATGAGTACTGTATGATACTTAAATAATATCGGTCTTCAAATGCAAAATATTTAAAGTGTTAATAAAGAATACTTGCAATAGTTCCACTTTAGCACAATAAAATATACTTAAGTATATCTTTAGCTGGACTTCAGCACAATTAAAGTGCATTAAGTACAAAATTTAAAGTTCAAATTTAGCAGACTCTAAAAATACCAGTTTAGTACACTAAAAATACAATTGCAGATTATTTTTATTAAATGCATAATATGTAAATGTATTTGTAGTATACTTAGCATGAAATACATGTATTTTAAATGCATTTTAGTACATTTATTTTCACTAGGGAATATAAAATTGTGCCATTTGTATTATATGTATTCACTCTGCCATTTTGTGGACCAACTTTAGGGACTGGTTTAAAAATCTGGTGTTCACCAACCTTTTCCCCCAAATAAAATAAATAAATAAATAAATAAAATGTAATACAAATTTACTAATATTTAAGTGAGGGAACAAAAACAACAACAACCGCTAAAACAACAACTAAATAATAATAATTAAAAATCTAATTTAATGTCTTAGTCTTGTTGACAGTCCTAGAAGAGGTGTGTAGTGTGCACTGTTAAGGGGCTACTAGGATCAGGGCTGTGATGTTGTACCTGTAAAGTGCTGGTTTGCTCTGCAGAACATGTGGATGCACCAGCTGCTCAAACAGACTGTATACCAGTATGGGCAGAGAGGTGAAGCAGATATTATACAGCGTCAGATACACGCTGTCATAAAGAGTCTGCGAAGCACAAGACAACATGTTACACATCCACACTACAAAAGAAACCGGACTCTGAGACGTGACGCATTAATCATCCGTTGATTTCCTCACGCAGATTTTGCAATTGGTTTAACCTGTAAACGTTCCACTGCATCACCTATAATACACTTGACATTTTGTTACATTTTACAGGGGTTAAGTTAGTCATGCATATTTCCCATGTTAACCAACGAAAAATTACGTTTGTCAGATAAATGATGAGTGGGAGAATCACTTACTTGCTGTGAGAACAAACAGAAGAACTGGTATAAAAACTGGGGAGTGATAAAGCACACATTCTACAAGAAAACAAAACACAGCGTTATAAAATCTTCAGCAACAATCACTCCCAGCCTGAAAGCAGCACAAACGGCTCCCAACGTACCTTGTAGAAAAAGTATTGCACAAGGTTTGCTATTCTAATGTAGTAGAAATGGCCGTGTACAAGCAGCAATTTGGCGAGGAACTTGAACCTTGCGATTGCATAGTCGCTGTTTCTTACGGCTTGCCTTCCTTCTTTGCCCATGATTCCTGTACGGAGTATCGTTTGGTTAGTTTAAAGGATTAGTTCACTTCCAGAACAACAATTTACAGATCATTTACTCACCCTCTTGTCATCCAAGATGTTCATGTTTTTCTTTCTTCAGTCGTGGTAAAATTTCAGGATTTTTCTACATGTAGTGGACTTCAATAGTGCCCACGAGTTTGATCATCCAAAATGTAGTTTAAATGCAGCTTCAAAGGGCTCTAAACGATCCCAGCAGAGGAAGAACGGTCTTATCTAGTGAAACAGTTATTTCGGTTATTTGGTTATTTATCGGTTACTTTCTAAAAATGCTCGCCTTGTCTAGCTCTGTGATGTGCATGCATAATCTGTGTAATCCGGGTCAATGCAGTTATTTTTATGTATTTTTTTTTTAATTTCTGTTTTCATTTTAATATCTTTTTTAAATAAATAAATAAATTCCATATCTTTTACTTAATTTTTTTTTTTTTTTTTTACTTTACCAACTAAAACTAAACAAAAATAAGAAACAGCCTTGGCAACTAGTGGCAATTTTAAATTAATACTTAAATAATTAAAACGGCATTATTATTATTATATTATTATTATTTTACTATTATATTCTCGATATATTTTTGTTAACATTTTTAATACATTTTTAATTTGATTTTATTTTTGTATTTATATATATTTTTTTATATTTTTGTAATTTCTATTTTCATTTGAACAAATAATTTGAAGTAAAGTTTTAGTAATTTGGTTGTGGTTTGTATGTTTTTAAATAAATAAATGTCTACATACTTTACATTTTTTATTTATTTATTTATTTTTTTTTAACTAACACCAAGTTTCTTCAAGATTTTAGTTTTAGCTATTTTACTAATAAATACAACAGCCTTTGCAACTACCGGCAATTTTAAATTAATGCAATGAATATTAATTTAATAAATTGAAACAGGTATCTGTTGTTGCTTTATTACTAATTAAAACTGCATTATTATTATTATTATTATTAATGAAACTGTTTTGCTTTATCACTTATGTACTACTTTACTATTATCCTATTGATATATTTTTTGTTAACATTTTTAATATACTTTTAATCAGATTTCATTGTTATATTATTTTTTATATTTTTATAATTTCTGTTTTAATTTGAACAAGAATTAATTTGAAAAAGTTTTAGTAATTCTGCTGTGGTTTGTAATTTTTTTTAAATAAATAAATGCCTACATAATTTTTTAACTTTTGATTTTTTGATGTGGTTTGTAATTTTTAAATAATAATAATAATAATAATAATAATAATAAAAAAAAAAAAAAAAAAATCAATAAATGTCTACATTTTTATGTTTTAAATGTTTACATTTCCATTTTTATTTTAAATGTTAACATTTTGAATAATTTTTTTGAAAAAATATATACTTTAATTTTTACTAACACTAAGTTTCTTAAAGATTTTAGTTTTAGCCATTTTGGATGTACTGCAACTTAAACTATATCTAAATATCTAAATGTAACCATTTGAGGTTAGAAAGCATATAAATTGTACATTTTTTGTAGAAAACAACCGATTCTTTCTAGATAAGACCCTTGTTCCACGGCTGGGATCGTTTAGAGTCTTTTAAAGCTGCATTTAAACTACATTTTGGACGATCAGACTCACGGGCACCATATCAGTCCACTATATGGAGAAAAATCCTGAATTTTTTCTTCAAAAAACAGTTTCTTAACAACTGAAGAAAGAAAGACATGAACATCTTGGATGACAAGGAGGCGAGTAATCGATCCGTACATTTTTGTTCTGGAAGTGAAACTCTCCTTTAATACATTTGAATCGCAAACCACATCCTTAAGTTCACGTTCGTCACCTACCGATACCGACGTGAGCCTCTTGGATCATGCTGACGTCGTTGGCTCCATCTCCGACGGCTAATGTAATGGGTTTCTCAGGAGAAGTCTTCAACAGTCTCACCACCTGCCAAACACAGCGCAGCGCTATGAAAACAACAGGCCAGTGTGGGGCGATTCAGCAGAGGCCGGTCATATTAGTGCACGTGACCTCTGGCCTTGCCGGGACGGAGCGAAACGTGAACAGACGAATATGAGACAGGTAAGGTGACCCACCTTGGCTTTTTGGAGAGGTGCCATTCTGCAGCAGAGCACCGCCGAGCAGTTCTTACACACCTCCATGAAGAGTTTCTCATGCTCCCGCAGAGCCAGAGACAAACTGGCCCCGTCCACCACCAGCCCGTGCTGGATCACATGATCCTCCTTGATCCTGCACAGACCCATGTCAAACAATTAGTCACAAAATCACCATCACACGGTGTCTGAGCGACATAAATAGGTGCGTTAACGTGCCGTACCTCCGGTCTAGTCTGCGGAGCTGCTCGGCACACTCGCTGTCTGATTTCTGCTGCACGAGCTCCAGGATGTTCATGGTGCGGTGGAAGTGACCGCAGGAGAGGCTCACGCTCACCGCCGTTTCGTGCTTGTCACCCGTCAACACCCACACCTTGATCCCTGCCAATCGCAGAGCTTCAATCGTCTCCTGGACCTTGTCCTGCAGCCTAGACATGAACACAGACGACAGGTCAATTTAATAAACTGAACCACACTTATCTTGTACTGCTTTATTTCTAATTAAAAGGGCATTATTATTATTATTATTAATAACATTGTTTAGCTTTATCACTGATCTTACTATTATACCATTATACTACTGATATATTTTTTTGTTAACATTTTTAATAAAACTTAATTTGGAATTTATACACACAAATTTCTGTTTTCATTTTAACATGAATTAATTTGAAATAAAGGTTTAGTAATTTTGTTGTGGTTTGTAATTTTCTAATTTTTAAAAAAAACAAAGAAACAAATAAATGTCTACATATGAATATTAATTTAATAAACTGAAACATGCTTATCTTTAACTGCTTTATTACTAATTCAAACTGCATTATTAATAATAAAATTGTTTTGCTTTATCACTGATGCACTATTTTACTATTATACCATTATACTATTGATATATTTTTGTCAACCTTTTTAATACATTTTTTATTGGATTTTATTTTTATATTATTTTTTAATATTCTTATAATTTCCGTTTTCATTTTAATGCCTTAAATAAATAAATAAATAAATAAATAAGTCTCTCTCTCTCTCTCTCTCTCTCTATATATATATATATATATTTTTTTTTTTTTTTAACTTTAATACTTTAAGTTTCTTCAAGAGTTTTAGCTATTTTACTAGTACTGCAACTTAAACTAAACAAAAATTAGAAATATAACAGCCTTGGCAACTAGTGGCAATTTTAAATTAATACAATGAATAAAACTGCATTACTATTTTTGTTTTTTATACAATTTTAATTTGATTTTATTTTCATATTTTTATATTTTTATGATGTGTGTTCATTTTAACATGAATTCATTTGAATTAAAGTTGTAGTAATTTTATCGTGGTTTGTATTTTTACATTTTTAAATAAATAAATACTTTAAGGTTTTTTTGTTTGTTTGTTTTTTTTTGTGGTCTGCAATTTTTAAATTGTTAAATGTTTACATTTTTAAATAAATAACTGTCTACATTAAATTATGTTTTTCTTTTCTTTTAATTATTAATTCCAATTAAAGTGTAAGCAATTCTGTTTTGAATTTTTTTAGTGTTTTATTTAAAAAAAAAAGTAAATAAATACATATTTCAATGTTTTTTTTTTCCTCTTTAACACTACTTCAAGATTTTGGTTTTAGCCATTTTTATTTTATTTTGCAGTTTGTCTTTTACCAATAATAACACAGACACACATCAATGTTTGGATTAAAATTAAAATTAGTATAATAAAAACCTTTCACACAAACATTGGTAAATATTCTGTAGTCACCTGGAAAGTAGTTTTAACATTTTTTTTCTAGGTTTTATTATATTTTATTTTTTCCTTTTTTTTTTTTTGTAAACAAAATCGAGCCGCTTTTTATCATATACTATTAATCACATTCATTTATATTTTTTATAAAAACCAATAAATGACCAATAAATAAAAGTCACATGATTGGTATATTATATATACACACACACAAAATATATATATATATATATATATATATATATATATATATATATATGATTCCTTTAATATGGGGTTTCTTGTCTGGATTTTTTATTTTATGTTAATTTTTTTTGTACACAAAATACCACATGTAGTATTAATCTGAATAAGCATGCATATCAAAGAAGCATTTTCTTCTCATGTTCAGTATTATGTTCTTTATAACTCATTTAGAAAATAATTACAAGTATCTTTTAGCTTTGACTTCACACAGTAGTAAATGAAGCACACTGTTGCCATTTACTCTAGAGACAGTAGAGAATGCCAACCACATAATTGCATATGCAGTCACGGCTTGTTGTTTTCCCTGAGGCCCGATTAAATGTGCACATTAACAAGCAGCTATTCACACCTGACACACAGAAACAGCTCAGCACCACCAAAGCAAACCACAAACTATCCAGATCTCTAGTCAATCTGTGTCAAAGTGTCACGCAGATGACAGCTTCATCATGTTTTCTTGTCCTACTTTCAATCCAGCACCTGTCATGGTGTTTACTTGTGGTCTTTTGATTAGATAACAAGAAGTCAAAACTATATCGCTCTATACAGTCTCTCCGTGATGAATACAGTGGAGCCGTTCACATGACCTGTCAGATATATCTGAGGATTTCTTTGAAGATGCTCATTGGGAGGACGTGTATGTGCCTCAGTTGTACAGTTTTAATGGTTTGTCAAAAGGCTCATGGAAATCACAGCGACAGTCATTTCAGCACGATTCCAGGCACGTTCCCGTGTCCCTGCATGCCTTTAACACTTGAATTGAGCTGCTGCTCACATGTGGACAGAGATTGATGGCTGGCCTTAAGAGCACCGAGAGCAGCGCGAGTCACGGCGACACGTCAAACTGCATTAGCAGCGGCCGCACACCGACTCACGGCTGACTTCCTGCTCTCCAGCCAGGAGGATGTCCAAGAATCACGAGCGAGTAGCACACGAGTGTGAAGACATCACACCACTGTCACTATCATCACGGCCTGCTGACAATTCACTGTCATGTATTGTCACACAGAGCATATACATTTAACAGATTCGACAGACTTTTGCCTGAGTTCTTGAGTGCTGTCAAAATTAAAGTCCCTTTAGTCCCAAAATTTAAATTTTTGATACTTAAAGGGAAAACTGATAATGCTGACAACCTTCTCTACATCACGTGTGACTGTGTACAAGTTATATTTTAGTAGCATCATAAGAGACACTCAAGCAACATATTAACAGCCCATCATTTGGCCTTTTCAAATAATCTGCATTGGCTGATACGTTTTTCTGTTTGGTTTTTATTTTAAAAGCATTGAAAACAACAGCATCTCAGCGTCCGAGCATTCTTCCTTTGTTTTCCTTAGTTTAAGATCTGTGTTTAACACTTCTAATGGTGTGTGCAAACCAAAAAAAATTTTATTTGCATGAGTAGATTACATACAGGTCAACGCAAAGATGTGAATAGACGCAAATGTCGCAAATTGGGCGCTGTGAATGGCCCTGTCCCAAATGGCACTTTGCTTTACCTGACAGTCAAAGCAGCATTATGTCATGAAAATGTGGACTCAGAGGAAGACTGTCGTTTAAAGGCCGGTGTAGGGTGCAATTTGGGAAAGGGCCATTGACGCCAATTGGGCACTGTGAACAACACAAATTGGCCGCTGCAAATGACGTGAATTGGGCACCACCAATAATGCGATTGGGGCATTGCGAATTGGGCACTGCTAATGACATGAATTGGGCACCATGAATGACGCAAATCGGGCACCACAAATAACACGAATTGGGCGGTATGATCTGCGCAAATTTCTCAACACTAATAACACAAATTGGACGAGGTTAACAACGTGAATTGGGCACCGTAAATGATGCAAATTGGCCGCTGCAAATGGCACAATTGAGGTGCTGCGAATTGGGCACTGCAATTGACACAAATTGGACGCCATGAATGACACGTATTGGGCGCCTTGAACAATGTGAATTGGGCACCACAGATAACACGAATTGGGTGAGGTTAACGACATGAATTGGGCACTGTGAATGACGCAAACTGGCTGCTGCAAATGACATGAATTGGGCACTGCAAATGACACAAATTGGACACCATGAACAACGTAAACTGGGCGCAGTGAATACCATGAATGATGTGAATTGGGAACCGTGAATAACACAAATTGGGCGCCATGAATAGCGCGAATTGTGCACCTTGAATGATGCAAATGAATTGGGCACAGTGAATAACACGAACTGGGCACCATGAGCGGCGTGAGTTGGTCACTGTAAATAATGCAAATTGAGCGCGGTGAGTGACGCAACTGGGGTGAAACGAACATCGTGAATTGGGCGCTGTGAACAACGCAAACTGGCTGGCTACAAATGAAGCAATTTGGCCATCTGCAAATGACATGATTGGGGCACCGCAAACAATGCAATTTGGGTACTGTGAAAGACACAAATTGGGCGCTGTAATCAAAGTGAATTGGGCACTGTGAGTAACATAAATTGGGTGCCATGAACTATGCAAACTGGGTGTTGCAAATGACGCAAATTGGGCACTGCAAATGATGCAACTGGGGCGCCGTGAACAATGTAAATTGGGCACAGTGAATAACACGATTTGGGCACCATGAACAGTGCAAATTGGACAATGTGAATGACGCAAATTGTCCGGCTGCAAATGACGCAACTGGCCAGATGCAAATGGCACGATTGGGGCACTGTGAATGACGGAAATTGGGCACTATGAATAACATGAAATGGGCCTCGTGAATGGCGCAAATTGGGCACCATGAATGATGCAAACTGGGTCCTGCAAATGGCGCAACTGGGGCAAATTGGAAACCATGAACGATGCAAACTGGGCACTGCAAAAGACACAAATTGGCTGCCGTAAACAATGTGAATTGGCCACTGTGAATAACACAAACTGGGCACCATGAATGACGCAAATTGGCCTGCTGCAAATGATGCAAATTGGGCACCGCAAATGGTGCAACTGGGGCACCGTGAAAAATGCAAATTGAGCACTGCAGAAGACATAAAAAATTGGGCACCGTGAACGATGTGAATTGGCCACTGTGAATAACACAAATTGGGTGCCATTTACTGCACGAATTGGGCACCACGAACACCGCAAACTGGCCGTTGCATATGATGCAAACTGGGCACTGCAAATGATGCACCTGGGTTACGCCGTGAATTACGTGAATTGAGTGGCGCAAATTGGGCACCGCGAATGATACGAACTGGGTGTCATGAACGATGCAAACTGGCCATTGCAAATGGCGCGAATTGGGTAATCCAATGATGCGACCGGGGAGCCGTAAATGACACACATCTGGCGCATTGATTACTGAGTGCACTATTGTTTACGATGTATTTTTACATTTTTATATTTTTTTTATTATTTATTATTAATTTACTAAATATTACGTACTATGTATTCTTTTTTATAATAAACAAAACAAACCCCAAAAAAACAATAGTACATAGAACAGAAAAAAAATACAGAATGCTAGAAATACATAATAAATAAAATAAATACAAGGAAAATATATATAAATATATATAAGAATAATAAATATAAATTTCAGCAATTATGCATGATTTTACGGTCTTTAAGTGACAGTGTGATGTCAAACTGCAGCTGTCAAAGAAATCCCATGTGACCTGAATGAATTTGCTTATGCGTATGAGACGTCCGTCTCCACCTCAAGATCGCATTAGCATTCTTGTGTGTGCGCATGTTGACTCACTTGTCCTCCACCCCGGTCGCACCCAGCAGCTCTAGGTCTTTCTCGATGAAGTTGAAGACCTCGACCAGTCGTTCCTCTCTCTGCTGCAGAGCCGTCCTGGCTTCATGGAGCCGCCGGTCCACTTCCTGATACTCATCTGCACTGAAGTGCCTGCAGGCCACCACTAACGTCCGCAAACCCTTCTACAAAAGTGAGACGGGACAAACAGACATGAACATTTGCTGGAACATTAATGTAGTCCATTTTACTGATTCGGGTCCAAGCGAGGAGCATTCTGTAGTATTATACACAGAATAATGTAATTCGAAAGTTGATGTAAAGGAGAACTGACGATGAACTGCTGGCCAAGAAGCTGCTTGAAAGCCACAATCCTGAGCTCCCCGACTATAATTGAGTTAATGCTTTTAAGCCCAGACACAGAGAGTATTCAGTGCATGGAGGAGCATTTCAGTGTGGCTGTTGTGTCTGAAACATCCCATGAGTCTCAATACAATCCTCTGAGTACTGCCAGGAGCGTGTGTGCGCGTGCGTGTGTGACGGGTGATGTGGGTCTGAAGACGCTCTCATGGGTTTCAGCACAGCTGATAATGAGGACATCAAACTGAGCTAATTAACTACAGTGCTCTCATCAACATCTGAATTAGAAAAGCTGAACTCAGACCAGACCTCGACATTTCAACTCGACTTTTAGATGTTCTGAAGAAAAAGTTTAGCGGGTGCTCGCTTATCCATGCTTATGAGAAGTTGCTAGAGCATTCTGGGGTGACTGGAAGTTGCTTCCTGAACAAATCAAAGTCTAATTAAAGGATTAGTCCACTTCCAGAATGAAAATTTCCTGGTAATGTACTCACCCACTTGTCATCCAAGATGTTCATGTCTTTCTTTCTTCAGTCGTAAAGAAATTATGTTTTTTGAGGAAAACATTTCAGGATTTTTCTCCATATAATGGACTGATATGGTGCCCCGATTTTAAACTTCCAAAATGCAGTTTAAATGCGGCTTCAAATGATCACAAATGTGGTTGTAAACGATCACAGCTGAGGAAGAAGGGTCTTATCTAGTGAAACAATCAGTTATTTTCATTAAAATAATATAATTTAAATACTTTTTAATCTCAAACGCTCGTCTTGCCTTTCTCTCCCTGAACTCTGTGTATTCTGACTCAAGACAGTTAGGGTATGTTGAAAAACTCTGATCGTATTTTCTCCCTCAACTTTAAAAATCATTTCAAAATCATCCTACATCACTGCAGAAGTACCGACACAGTCTTTGCAAAGTGAACATGCAAAGAAGATCAAACACCCTCAACAAAAAAGGTAAAACAGCAATAATGGACGATTTTGAAGTTGAGGGAGAACATGAGATGGGAATTTTTCGACATACACTAACTGTCATGAACCGGAAAAAAAACTGTTCAGGCAGAGTAAGACAAGACGAGCGTTTGACATTAAAAAGTATATAAATTGTATTATTTTTATGAAAATAACCGATCGTCTCGCTAGATAAGACCCTTCTTTCTTGACTGGGATCATTTACAACCGCATTTGTGATCGTTTGAAGTCACATTTAAACTGCATTTTGGAAGTTCAAACTCGGGGCACCATATTAGTCCTGAAATGTTTTCCTCAAAAAACTATTTCTTTACAACTGAAGAAAGAAAGACATGAACATCTTGGATGACAAGGGGGGCGAGTACACTATATGTAAATCTTTGTTTTGGAAGTGGACTTCTCTTTTAAGAAACAAGTCTCTTAAGATGAATTCTAAGACGTCTGTAAGAATGTGAAATTCTTAAAAATACAAAAACAATTTTAAGAACATGAATTTTAGTTATTTTAATACATCTGCTCAATCTAAATGAAAAATTTCAAATTAGTTTTTTGTAGAATTGTTACTGAATTTTAAATTCTGCAAAAGTCACCGAGGAAGAAGGGTCTTATCTAGCATAACGATTGGTTATTTTCATAAAAATTATACAATTTATATACTTTTTAATGCCAAACGCTCATCTTGTCTTACTCTGCCTGGACTGTTTTTGTTCCGGTTCATGACAGTTAGGGTATGTCAAAAAACACTTATCTCATGTTCTCCCTCAACTTCAAAATCGTCCTATATCGCTGTTTTACCTTTTTTGTTAAGGGTGTTTGATCTTCTTTGCATGTTCACTTTGTAAAGACTGTGTCGGTACTTCTGCAGCGATGTAGGATGATTTTGAAATGAGTTTTGAAGTTGAGGGAGAAAATACGATTAGAGTTTTTCGACAAACCCTAACTGTCTTGAGTCAGAATACACAGAGTTCAGGGAGAGCGAGACAAGACGAGCGTTTGAGATTAAAAAGTATTTAAATTGTATTTTTTTTTTAATGACAATAACCAATTGTTTCGCTTGACCCTTCTTCCTCAGCTGGGATCGTTTACAACCGCATTTGTGATCGTTTGAAGCTGCATTTAAACTGCGTTTTGGAAGTTCAAAATCGGGGCACCATATCAGTCCATTATATGGAGAAAAATGCTGAAATGTTTCCCCTCAAAAAACATAATTTCTTTACGACTGAAGAAAGAAAGACATGAACATCTTGGATGACAAAGGGGTGAGTACATTATCTGTAAATCTTTGTTTTGGAAGTGGACTTCTCCTTTAACATTTTCATGAATCCGGCCCCTGGTCTATAGATATAAGTCAATCCTGCCCTCAAATGTAAGTCTACGGGATTTTTGGACCATTTCATTGTCAAGTTAAAATTTGAGGAAAACATCACAAAATGTGGTGCAGACGACATACTTTGTGATCAGGAATTGTGCCATTTTACCACTTTACCATGAGCAACAAACTTCAAGTACTACTAAGTAGAGTAAACAAGTAAGAAAAAATATCAGTGTGATGTTGAAAGCTCACCAGAGCAAACTCATCCACGTGGACTCTGGTTTTATCGATCTCGCCGCTCGTGGCGTAGGGCAGAATGGCTGATTCAGCTCCTTTAGTGAATAGCACCTTTTCACCTATTGAGAGACAGAGCGTCATTAGATAACTCCTCACGCGCTGCGCTTCAGTCATAAACAGCACATCTGTGTTCAGAGGCACATGCCTGAGGGCTTCTGCAGTATCACGCTCATTCTTCTGCGGTCTGCGTCGAATTCCAGAACGTGGAGGAGTTTGTACCTGCGTGTGGAAAGACAGTTGTTTACTAGACAACTCTAAAAGCTAAACAACCTCATAAATATACACTAATATAAACATACTTCTCTGATTTTCCAAATGTTTTAATCTCCATGTTTTCTCCATGGCTTCCTATAAAAGTGACACCCATCCTGAAGTCAAAAAGAAAAGTGTTTTACACAAATTTAGTCAAATGTTTCAACAGTCATGGTCAAAAAATAAAGTTGGCACAGGTAACTGCAAAAACACACATAAGTATGTGAGAGAGAAACTGAGCTGCAGCTGTGCTCTCACCTCTTGGTGGCTTCTACTAGTGCTTTCTCATCAGGAGAAGAGGCGTAATACTCCATCTGAGGTGTGAAGCCGTTGGCGTGTGAGAATGGGTCACCCGGCCCATCCGTTTGATCATAACTGATCTGCACCGTGTGACACAGTGAGACGGCTTTCAGGAACAACTCCTCCTCCCTGTTCTGAAAGATGTAAACACACAACAATACTGTCACGACAAAACAACACAACACACACCACTGCAATATTTATCATGGATCACAAAGTAAGGTAAAAACATTATGATTTAATAATTAGGGCCCTATGATTTCTGCGATGCGGAACATGCGAACGGAATCACGTAATTTAGTCGTAAAAACAGAATTTACAGTATGATATGGAATGTCAGGGAATTTGCCAAATTTTGGATGAACAAATCAAAACTAGGTCAGTACACTTAAATCTAAATGAGTGAATATTAAGCCACAAAAAAATCCTGCATACTATGTGTCTTTGTGTGAATGAATGGCACAGATGTACAGTTTCGTTCACACATTAGCGCGTGACGCTCACTGTGTTTTCAGCCTCTGCCGCCTTAATAAATGAGTACATGAACATATGAACATAATCTCTGATGCTGCTCTGTCACTTCATGAGCATTGTTGGCAGTATATCATATAAAAACAGAAACTTCGTAGGTCTTCGTAGCAACCTGTCAAAATAAAAGTTTGGTTTAACTTGAAGAAACTGTGACTGAAATATATTACTTAACGTAACAGTACTACTACTACTAATAAAATTATTATTAAAACATTATTTTTTAAGGAATATTTACCTGAATTGATTTACTAGGAAAATATAACTACACAACATTACAACTTACACAAATAAAAAAATAAAAAAAAACACAAATAAATAAAATAATAATTTAATTTTATCAAATTGATTAATTAGAGATGTTTTTGATCATAAAAACAGAATGAAACCATTAAAATAGAAACCAGAAAATTAATGGAAATAAGAGTTTGGTAAAAACAAAACAGAGTTTGATAAATAAATAAAACATATATTTTACAGGGCTCTAAAAATGCAATTTTTGTTCAACTTTTAATATATTGCCGTGTATGTTTCATAATTTCAATTAATTATGCTTTTTGATTAAAATATTTTTTTATTTAACCATTAAAAAGTCTAAAAAAATAAACAAACAAAAAACATGATCCAGAAAAAAAAAAAAATAAATAAATAATTAAAAAAAATAATAATAATGGAATTTTGAAAAATAAAATTAAATAAAAAATAAAAAAATAAAATAAAACAGATTTTACAGGGCCCTAAATTAATAATACTTTTGCACAAACTAGTTTTATTTTTGTATAACAGAGATACAATTCTATTTTATTATTCTCTAAAAAGTTTAAAGTTGTTAACTGTAGTAATTGTATTGTGTTTTTGTCATTTTCAGTACTTTATAGTATAGTTATTTTAGTACACCAAGTTTAATTAAAATGAAAAATGAGCAATGTCTTGGCAACTGGCTGAAGTAAATGTTTTTTTTATTTTTACATTTAAATTTATTTTATTTAATGATGTTATTTTGAAGATATTCATTCAATATTTCATTAGAGGTCCAAAGACAAGGTTACAAAATTGCACCTACAGACTGTTACAAAGGAACACCTTTAATTTTATTTCCATTAAAAACATTTCTGTCTTTGAGGGGTTTTTTTTCCCCTTCAAGTGAAACTTTTTCATCCCAGACCAATGGTCTAATTCGCGTGAAGTTTGGTGGATATCAACCTTAAATGCTTCTGACAAAAATATTAAAAGAATTTCAATTATTTATTCTTTTAGCAGATGTGTTTTCGGGTGTGGCCCATCTTGAACAATTCAGCCTATATCTTGTGATCATATCATCCAAACCTCAGGACAACAGAACATTGAGGAAACATGGCAAATTACATGAGGTTTCAATGACAGGGGGCGCTATAACTTAACACTAACCTAACAGTGCAACTGTGCTCAGACAAGTTGAGATTTGACCCAAACAAAGGTTTACCCACAGCATCCACAGGACAGATTCTTTTGAAATTCACTATTTTGACTGTTTTTAAACTGTGCATGGATCCAAACAAAATCCCCTGTTCACATGAATTGTAAAAATGAACCGTACCAAACAAGGCACCGATCCGTCTGGAGAGTCTTCTGTCATTCCTTCAGGGACGAGTTTCCCGTTAATCTCCTGGTATTTGATACCATTGATAGAGCACTCCCTAAACTGCATCTCGTTCTCAGTGAGGGTTCCCGTCTTGTCTGTGAAAACGTACTCCACCTGCAGGCACAACAGCATTAGCATATTTTTACTCACCTCAGACAGTATTATAACTGGGCAAACAGTTCCAATCAAACACACACCTGTCCCAACTCCTCATTGAGGTCGGATGTGTTGACTTGAGCCTTCTGGTCGCTTTCTTCATGGTACAAATCCAAGTCCCAGCCGATGAAAAAAGAGCCCAGAAACTTCTGCATCTCAACGGTCACGTACAGCGAGATGGGGATTATGAAGTTGTACAACACCAGGAAAGCCAGGAAGTCGGAAATAAACTTCAAAATCTGTGAGGAGAAAATCACCAATGGTCTTAAATGAAACCTGATCTGCCAGGTGACAAATAATAGTGTAAAACTAGATTTAAAAAAAAGTTTGTCAAGAGAAACTTTAAGTTGGCTTGAGAAAACAGGACCAGAAAGTTTAAAAAGTTTTAATAAATTTTAAGTTTGATGGTTTTCAGTCTGAAATAGTTTGAAGTTTAAAGTAGTTTTTAAAGGTTAAAGTTTGAATGTTTAGAAGTCAACACAGTCTAAGATAGACAGACAGATAGCATGTTGTTAGCATGTTACTAACATGTAACTGGCATGTTGTTATAATAATTAGCAAGTTGCTAGCATGTTTCTAGGATGATTAGCAAGTTACTAGCCTTTTATTAGCATGTTGTTAGCATGATTAGCATGTTACTAATATGTTGCTAACATAATTAGCATGTTTCTAGGATGATTAACAAGTTACTAGCCTTTTATTAACATGTCGCTAGCATGATTAACATGTTACTAACATGTTGTTAACATAATTAGCAAGTGGCTAGCATGTTTCTAGGATGATTAGTAAGTTACTAGCCTTTTATTAGCATGTTGCTAGCATGATTAACATGTTACTAACATGTTGCTAAGATAATAAACAAGTTGCTAACATAATTCTAGCATGATTAACACGTTACTAGCATGTTACTAGCATGTTGCTAACATGTTTATTATGCTACTAGCATGATTTGCAAGTTACCGCAATATACTACTATCATGATTCTACCATGATAAGTATATTTCTAGCATTATTAGCATGTTGCTAGCATGATTAGCAAGGTACTACCATGTTGATAGCATGATTTTAACATGATTAGCATGTTACTAGAATGTTCTTAACATGATTCTGGCATGATTAGCAAGGTACTACCATGTTGCTAACATGATTTTAACACTGTTAACATGTTACTAGCTATGCTGTCTAGCTTGATTAGCAAGTTACTGGCATGTTGCTAACATGATTCTAACACGATTAGCATGTTACTGTCACGTTGTTAGCATGATTTTAGCACGGTTAACATGTTACTAACATGCTGTCTAGCTTGATTAGTTACTAGCATGTTGCTAACATGATTCTATCATTATTAACAAGTTACTAGCATGATTTTACCATGATTAACATGTTACTAGCATGTTAGCATGATTCTAGATGATTAGAAGTTACTAACATGTTCTAGCATGATTAGCAAGTTACTACCATTTTGCTAACATGATTCTAACATGATTAGCATGTTACTATTATGTTGTTAGCATGATTTTACCACGGTTAACATGTTACTAGCATGCTGTCTAGCTTGATTAGTTACTAGCATGTTGCTAACATGATTCTATCATTATTAACAAGTTACTAGCATGATTTTACCATGATTAACATGTTACTAGCATGTTAGCATGATTCTAGCATGATTAGCAAGTTACTAGCATTGTTGCTAACACGATTAGCATGTTACTAGCATGTTGTTAGCTTTATTTACAAGTTACTAACACATTACTAACATGATTAACATGTTTCTAGCATGATTGGCAAGTTACTAGCATGCTGTTAGCATTATTTGCAAGTTACTAACACGATTAACATGTTTTAGCATGTTGTTAGCATGATTCTAACATGACTAGCTTGTTTCTAGCATGATTAGCAAGTTACTTGCATGTTGTTAACATTATTAGCATAGATAGATGAGTCTGAATGAGTTTGAATTGATTAGAAATACAGTACATAGAAGGGAAGTTTGATTGAGTCTCAAGGGATTCTGGGAGTTTTGACAGTTGGAGTTTGAATAGTGTTGGCTTATTTTAACATTCCGTCAATGTAAGTCTATGGGATTTTTCCCAGTTTAATAAATTATTTTTAGGAAAATCGTAAATCTGATCAGTTAAAAAAAGATATAGCAGCTCGAGTCAGATCAGTCTGAAGATCTGGGCTGAGTTTTTCTCAAGCCAACTAAATAACAGAACATTTATAAGCTGTGTAGTGAGACTTTATAGTGACCTGGCTGCTGTTTCTCTCCTGATCGGTCTTCTGGTTGTAAAACGGCTCATCCCACTTGTTCTCTGCCTGCCAGGCGTACTTCAAAATGGTGCTGAGGATGGCTTCAAACAGCAGGATGCCCAGGTAGATGATGAGAAATGTGTTCATGGATCTGCACCAGAGACAAGAGAGATGATGTGGTTATAAAGGAGCGCTGAGGGAAAGCAGCCATGTGACTAAAAATCAAATCAAAGTGCATACTTCTCTACTGCAGAGCGCTTTTGGGATTTGCACTTGTAGTTCAGAGCCATCTTGGACTCCATGCCCGTATACACCGCCACACCTGCATGATACAACACCGCTTATACTCAGATCATCAAAGAGTATCATTGACAAGCTGGCAAGTTTTGATGAACCATTACAAACACACACTTTTTTGGGAGTAAAGTGCAGTGATAAGTTGTGAAATATGTTAATAAGTAAATAAAGTCCAAAGTTGTGCTTTAAAAATAGTGTGAATTGCATACCAAAGATTTCTTTGGTGTTTTTTAATCTTGCTCCTCGAAGCAGGAGGTTCTCTGGTCCTAAAGGTCTGAAAAAAATAACCAAAATTATAAATAATAAATAAATAAAAAACAACCTAAATAGTTAAACACAAAAAACTGACATAAAATCAATGAGAAAACATTAATAATAAACTAGATTAAAAAAAAGTTTGTCAAGACAAACTTTAAGTTGGCTTAAGAAAGCTGGACTAGAAAGTTTGAAAAAGTTTCAAAAGTTTATTTATTTATTTATTTATATATATTTTTTTTAAGTTTGATGGTTTTCCGTCTGAAAAAGTTTGAAATTTACAGTAGTTTTAAATGGTTAAAGTTTGAATGTTTTGAAGGCAATACAGTCTCAGATAGACAGACAGACAGATAGTATGTTGTTAGCATGTTACTAACATGATTAGCAAGTTAATAGCATTGTATTAGCATGTTGCTAGCATGATTAGCATGCTACTATTATGTTGCTAACAATTAGTAAGTTACTAGCATGTTGCTAGCATGATTTTATCATGTTTTGAATGTTACTAGCATGATTCTAACACGATTAACAAATTACTAGCATGATTATAACACGATTAGCAAGTTACTAGCATGATTCTAACATGATTAAGTAACTAGCATGTTGTTAGCATGGTTCTAGCATGATTAGCATGTTTTACTAGCATGCTGTTAGCATGATTCTAATACGATTAACAAGTTACTAGCATGATTCTAACATGACTAACAAGCTACTAGCAGGTTTGTAGCATGATTAGCTAGCGTGATTAGCAAGTTACTAACATGCTGTTAGCATGATTGCATGTTACTAACATGTTGCTAGCATGATTTTATGTTTTGCATGTTACTAGCATGTTCTAACATGATTCTAGCATGATTAACATGTTTTACTAGTATGTTAACATGATTCTAATATGATTAGCAAGTTACTAGCATGATTCTAACATGATTAAGTAACTAGCACGTTGCTAACATAATTCTGATATGATTAACATGTTACTAACATGTTGCTAGCATGATTTTATCATGTTTTGAATCCTAGCACATTACTAGCATGATTAACATGTTTTCGCTTGATTAACTTGTTACTAGCATGTAGTTAGCATGATTCTAACATGATTAGCATTTTTCTAGCGTAATTAGCATGGTACTTGCATGTTGTTAACATGATTAGCATAGATAGAAATAATGGATAGATGAGTCTAACATGATTAACATTCCGTAGACTTACATTTTAACATTCCGTCAATGTAAGTCTATGGGATTTTTCCCAGTTTTATTCGTTATTTTTAGGAAAACCATAAATCTGATCAGTTAGAAAAGATACAGCAACTCGAGTCAGATCAGTCTGATGATCTGGGCTGAGTTTGGAGTTTGAGAGTTAAAGCTCTAGGAGGAGCAGCAGTCAGAAATTTTTGTCTCAGAAGAATAATAATAAAGTCAGATTTCAGTAAACTGGCTTTCTCAAGCCAACTTAATAAACAATTTTTGACATAGTCAAAACTGTATTCATGTCAGATTTGAAGCTGGTCTTACCTGACTATCTCCTCTCCCTGTTGGGTTACTGTTATTCTCCCGACAAACCTGAGAATAGAGAACGTGCTGTGTCAGGACGTCTACAACTCAGAACAGCATCAAATTGACTGTTGTTGAGTAGCATTGTAAAGCGGTGCGTGAGGAGGATTTGGGTTGATCTGAATCTGTAAGGTACCTGTATAAATCAGCCTCGGGCTGCTGGCACTCCACCACCGCCTGCAGAGACTCCAGCCGCGACACCGACTGCGACACTGCCGTTTCTGGCACCGCATAGTGCGTCTGCACATCAGCAGAGAGATCACATTCAACGTTACTGTCTGATACATCTCACTTTTTACTTATGTTATTCACTGGCAGTAAGTATAACACTGTATGGACAGCAGACACATATCTTTATAATAAAGATTTAACATTCAGATAGCCAGACTTTTTTCCCGGAACATTTCGACTTTTTTCCCCGGATCGTTTCGACTTTTTTCCCTGGAACATTTTAACTTTTTTCCCCGGAACATTTCGACTTTTTTCCCCAGATCATTTCGACTTTTTTCCTCTGAATATTTCAATTTTTCCCAGAACGCTTCGAATTTTTCCGGATCGCTTTCGACTTTTTTCCCTGGAATCGTTTCGACTTTTTTCCCCGGATCGTTTCGACTTTTTTCCCCGGATCACTTCGACTTTTTTCCTCAAACATTATGACTTTAACCTCAAAATATTTCGACTTTATTCTTGTAATTGTCTACTTTATTTTTGAAATGTTATAACTTATTTTGCAATCTTTGATTTTTTTTTCTAACGTGGCGCTAAAATTCATAGTTTTCAGTGTGAAAATATTTTAATGTAATTTATTCCTGTGATCAAAGCTGAATTTTCAGCATAATTACTCCAGTCTTCAGTGTCACATGATCCTTCAGAAATCATTCTGATATGCTGATTTATTATGAGTGCTGGAAACAGTTGTGTTGCTTAATATTTAGTTAGTTTTTCCAAGATACTTTAATAAATAAACACATTAAAAAGAACAGCATTTATTTAAAATAGAAGAAGAAATTAATACTTTTATTCACCAAGGATGTGTTAAATCGATAAAAAGTGATGGCAAATTCTTATATTGCTAGAAAAGATTTATATTTTAAATAAATGCTGTTCTTTTTTTAACTTTTTATCCATCAAAGAATCCTGAAAAAAAAAAGTCACAGGCTTAAAAAAAAAAAAAAGCATCACAACTGTTTCTAACATTGATAAATCAGCATATTATAATGATTTCTGAAGGATCATGTGACAGTGAAGACTGGAGTAATGATGCTGAAAATTCAGCACTGCATCACCAAAATAAATATTTTAAAACATAAAAATAGAAAACCATTATTTAAAACTGTAATAACGTTTCACAATATTACTTTTTCTGTATTTTTGATTAACAAACGCAGCCTTGATGAGCATAAGAGGGAAAAAAAAAAAAAAAAACGTTAAAAATCCTACTGAATCCCAAACTTTTGAACGGCAGTGTAAATAAATAAATAAAACCTATTTATTATCTATTATTAAGGTGCATTTACTGTTGTTCTGCAATTCTCAAGAGTGAAACCCAGTCATTTTTTAATAAGAATGCATACAATTGGGAATTTCACATGAGGGCGAAAAATTCTCACACATATTTTACAAACGGGTTTCACACTGATTCTCCACATTGATTTAAAAGTGACTTGCTTTATACATCACTACACTTTTGACGACACACAATGGACATTTATTGCCCACGAAAATTCACAATTTAAATGAACTATTTCAGACAATTAATTATATATGTCAGTTGCCCTTTTTCTCTTTTTAAAGACGTTTTATTTTATTTTAAACCTTCTCTGTCACGCGTTTTGAAAAGCCTTTTCTTACAATTATGTATATATATATATATATATATATATATATATGCTCAATATTAAAGCATGGCTAATCCAGAAATTGCTCAGCATTTCTTGAGGCAATTCACTCAGCGTGATTGCTGCTTACTGCACATTTGGCACAGTGAGGTAAAAGTCACAACAGAGCTTAGAGGAGGGCCAGTTTGACAAAACCAGTCAGAAAACACACTGAGTTTAGTTTCACAAGCCTTCGGTACACAAAAAGTGCTTTGGGATGGACGTCTCTGAAAGTAACAACAACCTGCGGTTCAATAAGTGAGTCACATGTTGATTCAGTAACCTCTCTGAGAAATTCAGTGAGATGCTGTTGTTTATGCGCAGAAAACACAGACCTTCAGGTTCGTCTCTCCGTCCAGACTGGCAGTGGTGATGTGGCACGTCCCCTCGGCCCGATCTGACGATAACAGCACCAGATCTGCAGGAAACGTCTCATCTTTGGCTACTCTCACAATATCACCTACCTACAACAACACAGGAGGAACCGCTGAAACAGCACATCCTAAAGTCACTGTATTTATTAACTTGACAGCAGGCATATGGAAGTGTGTTTTTATTATTTGAAGACGCCTGTTGTTGACTGTCTGGCATAATTAGCAATGGGATCCCTGATGCCGTTGGCTGAAACTCACTCGGATATTCTTGGATCGGGTTTGGACCAGACTGCCACTGCGCACGACAAACACAGGTGCTCCGTTCACTTCGTTGTCGGCTTTGTGCCGCAGCCAGTCTTCGTATCCCTATTTGTGAGCCGGATTATGAAAATCGGTTATCCTCCAACCAAACTAGCATAACATTGAGTACATGATCCATGAACATGAGCTGCTAAAACACGCTCATCCTCTCACCTGTTTGATGGCAGTTACTGTGATGACAAAAAACAGGGGAAGTCCACTAGTTATAGGGGAAGTGGGTGTGTCTATCATTAACTGTAGGGCAGAGAGAGGATCTGGTTAGAAACAGGGCAGACCTGTAGTATGCTGTGTCATATTCTGCATTTACTCTCCACAGACTCGTATGGATTAATCAGGAAAATCAGCATCTTTTTTTAACATTAGGGCTGTGCACTCTTAGAAAAAAAAAGGTACAAAAGCTGCCACTGGAGCAGTAACCTTTTGAAAGGTACACATTTGTACCTTATTTACCCCAAAGAGGTGCATATAAGCACCTTTAAGGTACATATTTGTGCCTCTCAAAAATGTACTGCCACAGTGACAGCTTTTGTAGCTTTTTCTGAGAGTACAGTATATTATAAATTCATACAATATTTAGCAACTACGTTGGCAACATAAAATATTGTTTATATTGCAATGAGGGATAGTTTACCTGAAAATGAAAATTACCCCATGATTTACTCCACCTAGAAGCCACCGTACACTAAAAATTGCTGAGTTCATTTTTTTTTAACCCAAATGCTGGGTTCAGCCTGCTGGGTCATTTTATTGGGTTGTTTTTAATATTTTTACCCAGCTGCTGGGTAGTGTTTCTGCATTCTAAAATTATTTGTTTATTTTATTATTTTTTTTAACACAAATGCTGGGTTTAGCTTGTTGTGTCATTTTATTGGGGTTGTTTTTTTTTTTTTTTTTAATATTTTTTAGCCAGGTGCTGGGTAGTTTTTCTGGACTCAAAAAAAATGCTGGGTTATTATTTTGTTTTTTTAAACCCAAATTATTTGTGTTGTTGTTGTTGTTGCTGTCGTTGTTGTTGTTGCTGCTGTCGTTGTTGTTGTTGCTGTTGTTGTTGTTAACCCAAATGCTGGGTTCAAATTGTTGGGTCATTTAATTGGGATGTTTTTAATATTTTACCCAGGCGCTGGGTAGTTTTTCTACATTCTAAAAAATTCTGGGTTATTTGTTTATTTTTTTTTAACACAAATGCTGGGTTTAACTTGTTGAATTATTTTATTGGGTTGTTTTTAAGGTTTTTAACCAGGTGCTGGGTAGTTTTTCTGCACTCTAAAAAAATGATGGGCTATTTGTTTTAATCTAAATGCTGGGTTCAGCCTGCTGGGTCATTTTATTGGGATGTTTTTTAATGTTTTTACCCAGGTGCTGGGTAGTTTTTTTTTTTGTAAGTAAGCTGCTGGGTCATTTTTAATGCTGGGTTATTTCTCCTACCCAAGTCAACTAATTTTTAATTTCTAGCCCATTTTAGGCTAGCAATAAAATCATTTTTAAACAATAGTTGACTGAAATAAAACAACCCAGCAGGGTAAAAACATTTAACCCAACCGGCTGAGTTAAAGTAACCCAGCATGTGTTCTGTCCAATATTTACCCAGTGCTGGGTTGGCAAATAACCCAAGTTGTGTTTTTTTACCCAGTATTTTTTTTAGAGTGTAGGTGTATACGAGTCTGTTCTTTCAGATGAATACAATCAGAGTTATATTAAAAAAAATATCCTGTCTCCTAGAAGCTTTATAGAGGCAGTGAATGGGTGTTGAGATTTCAAAGCCCAAAAAAGGGCATCCATCCATCATAAAAAGAACTCCTCACAGCTCCAGGGGGTTAATAAAGACCTCTTGAAGAGAATCAATGTGTTTTTGTAAGAAAAATATGCATATTTAAACATCCTATGTCATACACTGGAAAGCCGCTCTCCCGTGAACATGTATGGAAATTAGCAGAAGCTAGAAATGATGGTTTCTTAAGTTTTAAATATGGCTATTTTTTTTATTCACTTCAGAAGGCCTTTATTAACCCCTTTTTATGATGGATGGATGCACTTTATTGGACTTCAAAATCTTAACAGCCATTCACTGCCATTATAAAGCTTAGAAGAGCCAGGACATTTTTTAATATAACTCGGAAAGTATTTATCTGAGAGAATAAAGTCCTATATACCTAGGATGGCTTGAGGGTGAGTAAATCATGGGGTAACTTTCAACTTGGGGTGAACTATCCCTTTAAAGGTGTGGTCACGTGTTTCATAGTCCTGCAAATTTTCCAAAATTTCCAAAATCTATTCAAAAATCCAGCAATATCCAGTCATTTCAGTAGGAATCCGACAGACTGTGAATTTCGTGTGAAATTCACAAAGCATAATATAATGCATTACTTCAGGCAAGCATGATTTCATGCTCATGTGACTGTAACTTGGATGACACATCGAGAGTGAAAGGTGAACAGTGCTTGTTGTTATGTTGTACTCTAACATGACCAAAGTGTTTGTAGTGAACATAATCTTTACTTACAGGAACAGCTTCCAACACTGATGTTGCTGAACCTGTATTATTTTTTCAAGCTAATTGACATTACCAGAAAGTTGATTTTTCAAACAGCAATTCTCAACTTATTACCTCACAATATTGTCAGTAAATTATGAGTTTGTGAAATGCTATTTCAAATGCAAATGTGAATTTGCTTACACATTTCTTTTTAAAAATTAATTTGGAGACTCAAAAGTACATCAGCTCCGCTGTGTCGTCAGCATCGGCATCACATACTCACGACCTGAGCTCACCTGAACTAAGAAGATGATGAGAAAATAAAAATTGGCAATTCTTCTAAACTGCTCAAACAAATTCTTGGGGATGAAGTTCCATATGGTGTACTACAAAAAGAAAACAAAACAGCACAGAGGATTTTACTATCAAATCCCCAACACGAGCAGGGAAACACATGCACACGTGAGTCAAATGATTGTAAGGTTTTTTCATGTTCAAGCTTTTAAAAGCACCTGCTCTTACCTTGGAGGAAATGATCCTGTTGTCTGCAAACCTCTGAGGAATATAATGGCCATGCTGTGGGAACTTGTTTGCTATGTAAACTGTGCGTGTGTCACTCTGATGGGGAGGGTCGAAGCCCTGGAAGAGATGAGGAGAGACGGGTCAGTCAAACAGGCCCGAGACATCAACAACTGCTGTTAAATATTTCACCTACAGCCATAGATAATATAATACTAGTTACTGGTGAAACAGTGATAGAATCTTAGGGCTTATGGAAAACAGTACACTGAAGAAGCAGCAGAGAGCCTGATAGGAAGGCAAAATGCTCTGCCAAAGTCATTATTAATTCAGTTAGCGAGCAGCCAACAATTCATTACAGGAGGCACTTTCACAGCACATGAGAGCTAAATCACTTACTATTGAACTGCTATTGCTTTCTGACTTTCTCGTTGGTCTGCGGGCCAGACGCACATACTGTATGAGGCGCTCTCTCTATGAGCCGAATTCACAAAAATATGTTTTTAAAAAAAAAGTTCTAAAAAAGTAAATTCACTTTGTAAGAACATTCTTAATTGCAATTCTTGACAAATTCTTATGGTGTCAAATATTTTCTTTATAACATTGTTTTGTTTTTTTTTTTTAAAAAAAAGAAAACCATAATTATAACAAGCATGAATGGGCAAGAAAAAAAAAAAATCACCTTGATAAAATTTTTCATATCAGACAATATTGATAATTATCACACTAAACTTTCACATTTTTATTGCTTTCAGGTTAAAAGACTGATTTCTTCTCCTAAGTTCCAGAACAGTTAATTGTGATTTTTGTTTCAAGTGAATATTTCACAAATCTTAGTTACAATATTAAAAATGTTTTCTACATCTAAATATGCATGCGTAATCTTAAGTAAAATAATTTTCTACTCGTTTTGCTTAATACAGAAATTATTTAGTTCCTGCATGTTTTTCTAACGAGTGAAATCATTGTTTCAAATCATGAAATAGGTTTGTGTTCCCTGATACAAAAGCACACATGCTATAGCTTAATACCAACTAGTGACTGTGACGGTCGCAATGACAACCGCACCACCGGCAGTACTGCACGTGACGTCACACAATCTATTACAAGCATAAAATACAGTGTTTCTGCAAAAATTATTCTGCCGTGGCCGTGTTTAGTGTCCCCGCAGAGAGGAAGAGATCTGTGTTCAAATGCACACAATAGTGTAAAGCTTGCAAAGCTTTGGGAAAAGTAATTACCATGAATGTGTCAAGTCAATTCACTTTTTTCTGTCTTAAAGGGGTCATCGGATGCCCATTTTCCACAAGTTGATATGATTCTTTAGGGTCTTAATGAAAAGTCTATAATATGCGTTGGTTAAAAAAATATTCTCAGTGGTTGTGTAAAACAACGCTCTTTTTACCTTGACAAAATCAGCTCTGCAAAAATCATCTCATTCTAAGGGGCTGTTCCTTTAAATGCAAATGAGCTCTGCTCGCCCCGCCCCTCTCTTCTCTCTGTGGAGTGACGAGCCTGTTTACTTTAGCCGCATTTAGCCACTAAACTTGTTAACTAGCACGTTATCAGGAAAGGTGATTGCAGAGATTTATAAAAAAAAAAACCCTTATACTCACTTCTGCTGTAAGTGAAGCTGGATCACGAATGATTTGCACGAGCAAAGGCGCATTTATGTAGATCGGGAGGTGCATTCCCTTCACAAACAAACGTAATCTACTGCATCTTCAGTGGCTCAGATGTCGGGAGTAAATGACGACCACTATGTTCATTATTACATCCAGCAACACAACACCTCAATCGCTCAATCGGAGATATTCTTGTCTAACTTACATCCCTGCTCCGGCATCAAAACAAAGAGAACGGACTGTTACAGCTGATCTGAGGTAAGACGCTCATGTCAATCAACTATTGTGGGAGCGGCATCTGTCAGTGTGACGGCACAACGGCAGGCATCTGAGAACGGCTCGATTTGAAAAAGAGAATATTATTTTTACAGACTAATTAAAAACCACTGCATGTATTTTTATCATTATAGGGTAGATTTGTACATACACTGACAACACACATTAATGTTCAAACAACATGAAAAAGTGAACTTAGCATCTGATCACCCCTTTAAGAACATGGGTTGAAGCTCTTAATTTTGCACTCTCAAAGTGCATTAGATAGAAAAATTTTACTTTAAAATAATTTAACTTTAAAATATACAAAATTTGTATATATTGTATTTTTGTATATATTGTATTTTTTATTGTTCTTCGCCCAATAAATTCACTGAACATCTCACCTTCAGGGATTCAAGACAAAGTAGGAGGTTATCCTAACCTAAGTGGTTATGTATGGCAAATTTTACTAATATTAATTTCAGGAACTCAATTTTTCCCGAAGTTTTGACTTTAGAATTAACCAGTAATGTCAATGTGTACAACTCATACAAGGGCAAAAAGTTTCCCACACAGATTTAGCTCATGTTCACACTGGTCGCAGTGTTGACCAACAGGAAGATGCTGGGTCTGAGAATGACTTCCTTGTGAACTGTGCTTCATACATCACAAACAAAGGACCTGTTTTTCAATACAATTTTTTTTATTGAAATGAAATGTTAGGAATATTAAATATTCTTAATTTATTCTTAAGTTTACTAAGACTTAAGAATCCTTTGTAAATCCAGGCCCAGATTCCTGGAGTGGTTGAATTTCCTCTAACTTAACAGCATGTAATGGCTTAGGCTTGTGGAACATGTGACAGCCCTTTGCATAGACACAAACTCTCAGTCCACCTAGTGCTTTATGCAAATGCCTCTCCAGCAGCACACTGGAAATATTCTCTCCAACTCTGAACCTTGGGTCTCTGACAGATGGTGTTTGTACTGAGCTTCTTCCATTGACTCTTGCCCAGAGGAGGCTGGGAAATCTCCTTCCTGTATGTTACACGGCCACGTCACCCGACCCCATTGGCAACACGTGCGTTCAATTACAGTCTGAATCCTTTGACTGAACCTTTGTGTGTTTCCGTCCCATTTCCCCTCTGCACTTTCCACGAGACGCTGGAACTCATTCTGTGTGCCGACATCAACATCTTGTGCCATTTCATTCAAAACTGATGCCACTGATGCTCACTCTCTAGATTTGAGTGCATCTCAACATTATGAATTTTGTCATGCAGTAGGCCAAAACTACTCAACAAAGACGACACCATAATTACAAGTATTGCAGTTAAACACAACTGCAAAATATAACTTTAACAGTTTACCACAAAACAGTCACATATACACCAAAGGTTGTGTTTTGATATAAAGGCCCCAACATAACTGCAGACAAATCGAAGAATGAATAAGTGCCACATGAAGGTGTTTTGGAGTTAATTTTGGTGGCCTGAACTGCTTACTAAAGCAAACTTTCCTGACAACTTTGTAACATGAACTTCCCAGAAAACTTCATGGCAGCTGTTAAACATTTTCAAGCTCCCTTGGGTCCATGTTGACTATATAATCACCAGTCATTTCTGTTGTTTGTTGTGTTATTGAGAGAAGAGTGCACAGAACATTTAAAATGTCAATAAAACATAAGTAGCGATGCATATTTTCTTTTGTATAGGCAACCTATTGTGAAACACACATAAGTCACTTTTCCAAGGAGCTGGGCCAGGCCAATGGCCTCACACCTCAAGCCGTGAGACCAAAAACCATGCTGCTTTTTCACTGTCGGACCAACGCAAACCTTACACAATATCACCGCTTCACCAGCGAGGGGAAAATGACCGAAAACTGACGCAAAATGAACTTGACAGAAGCAGATGCTTCGTCCTTATATAAAGATTTAAAAAGGCTCCAACATTGATATTTTGCCAATGATTTAGAATAAAAAGTGACAATAATTGGTTAATTTGTGTCAGAAGTGCACAACAGTGATGCTAAATCCAACTAATAAGAATAATCATTTCACATAAACAGAGAAAACACAAAAGAAAAACACTGACAAACCCATTTGTTTGCATCAGCTTCTTCTGAATGATGATTTTTTTTTTTTCCCCACAGCATAATATAATATGAGGAGGTTTGAGCGTCTCCCATCTAATTCATACCGTTATCCTTTCAGCCAAAGCAACAGAGGGAGTTCACAGGCGGAAATAAGTTCATCCAGCAGTTTCTGGTATTTTCCTAACCATTGCATGTATTTATTAATATTCTGATGGTTAACATACGCAGCCTATAGCATCGCATATAATAAATTTCCACCTCACACAATGAACAGAACAACCATCAGATTACAACTGTAAGTTATTTTGACACTTGCTGGTATCTGAAGGTTCATTTTAAAATAGTTTAAATAGTATAATAGTTAGCCAGCTTTGGCCCAAGGTATTCGGCAGGCCAAAAATCCCTGGCCTTCGGCCCAGAGGAAGCAGTGACAAGGCACGATCAAGTTTCAGAAGTGTCAGTGGAAATGCGACTGGCCCTGATCTGTAATTTTAAGAATTTACAAAAACTTTGTGAATTTTCTTTTCATGCCATCTTTAAATACTCCTCTAAACACGTCTTTATGTTGAAAGATGTTGAAATGTTCACATACAGCACATTTGCACTGATATTTTGAACATCTGTTTTAAGAATTACTCATTGAGGACTTCACACAATTGCAAAAGTTTTACTTTCACTTTCCAATTAGCAATTCAGCATCTAGCAATTGTTTGTTTTTAGTTTGAGTTTTCCCTCTTTTCCACGCTCTCCTTCAGTATAAGCACTGAGCACATTTTACTTTCACTTTCAAATTCGCGGCAATTCAGCGTCAAGCAATTGTTTGTTTTTAGTTTGTTTGAGTTTTCCCTCTTGTCCTCGCTCTCCTTCTGTAAAGTCGCAGTGCACGTTTTACTTCCACTTTCAAATTGGTGGCAATTCGGTGTCTAGCAATTGTTTGTTTTTAGTTCGTTTGAGTTTTCCCTCCTTTCCTCGCTTTCCTTCAGTAAAAGCGCTGTGCACATTTTACTTTCACTTTCAAACCTGCGGCAATTTGACATCAAGCAATTGTGTTTTTAGCTTGTTTGAGTTTTCCCTCTTTTCTTCACTTTCCTTTGGTTTTAAGTAGCCTGTAAAAGCATTGTGCGCATTTTATTTTTACTTTTAAACTAGCGGCATTAATGTAACAAACTTTTATTAACAAAACGAATAATAACACACCATGTTATATCCCTAATATAAAATAATAACTTACACAAAATTTAAATATACAAAACTGAAAATCAGTAAACACTGTGTAACCAAATAAATAAGAAAACACAGAACGTTTAGAAGCAAAACGAATAAGAAAGCTTGGAAGCACGGCATACACCTTTAAGTAATTTAAAATAAAAATTACACAGTGGAACCAAATAAGTATGAAACTTCAATCATCACCTTAGATAAATGGCAGAAATCAACAGGCTTTTCAAAATACAAAATATTTTTAAAAGAGGCAATTTTGCATTTCATTTGAAACTCTTCTGCCATTGTCTTGTCTTTCTGACCTCTCTCTTCTTGTCAGTCAGCTCGACTCTGTCTCTTCAGGTGATAACTGAAATGTGATATGACTGTTGTTCAGCACACTGCATTGAGCAGCCGCGTTCAGTTTTAATTGTATTGTCTGTTCTCTAACTGAACTAAATCATTTTTATTACTACAAAAAAATTATAATAAAATCAAAATCAAAACAACAAGTTCTTCTTCGGGTGACTGAAGCACATACCGCCATCTACCGCGTACTGTTTAATGAATGAGCGACCTAAGCCATGTAGCACAAATGTACGAAAACGAAATAAAACACATGGGGAAACAGTCCCTCACGAAAATGAATGCCATGATCATATGAATTTAAGACTTGCTGCTCTGATTTAAGACCTTTCAAGGGCAATTTAAGATTTTAAGACCCATGCAAACCCTAAATAATTCTGATTAAACGTAAAAAGAAATTTCTTAAATGAAATTAGTTTTGAGCAAAATAATTGTGATTATCAGTTTAACGGGATTAACCACAAAATTCTACACTGACTTAACTGAAATTCACAAACTTTTTAAAACTAAAACTTCACCAAGCCAATACAGTATAGGTTGACTAAAAAGTACACAAAAACAAAAACCATTATTTTAAAGACAAACACTATAGTTGAAGGCAGTGTAACTAACTGACTTGGAAATTCACAGCTTATGTCAGTATATGTTCTGACATTGACTAAGTACAAAAAAATAAAGAGTTTTATTGTTTAAAAAAACAATGCAGATGGATGTTTGACATGGTATCCAGTCTATACTGTGCAAAACTAACATCATCTGTGCCGTGTGACTGTGCTCTTTCCGTTGTGTGTTAATAGCAAAATACGTTTTTTCCCTCATGTGCTAATAATCCACATTATAGAGATAATGAAACAGACTCTAATAATTCAGCACAACAGCAGAACAAGACGGCTAATCAAGTATATCAAATTAATTGCAGAGAAAGTGACGCCGTATCTCGTCTCAGAGCTGATCCTTACACAGAAAAGCTTGTAAAAATCCACCGCGGTGCCCAAAGCAGAGTGAGAGCGACAAATAAATCTGAGGCACAGCTGCGTGACGCTTCCTCCCTTTTGCTGCTGTGTGGCTAAATTTACTCTTAATTCAGAGTTATTTAACAAAGGCAGTTTGAGAGGGCGCTCATCTGCTCTGCGCATTACGTAACAGTCTGTGACTTTCAGCGTGAAGAATGAGTCTGGCGCTTCACTAAAGCACCTTTAATTAAACATTCATTTGGGACGGGGCAGCTAATGAGACGAAGGCCATCACTGACTCACAGCCACTTTCTTATCCTGGAGTGACCTGTCTGAAAGCCCACATGAGATCCTAAACATCAGCATCTCACACACTCACAGCAGATGGTTTAGCGCGAAACATCTGGTTGGTCTAATAAATCAAATAAGTTGTTAGGGCATTTTGATGATATTCTACACATAGCCTATCTCCGAATATTTAACGTTTAATTACAGAAACACCGACACTGAGAAAAAGCTGCTTTTAGTGGATCTACTCTAAATGATGATGAATCATTTTTAATGCTAGAATACATGTCATGCTCTGTATATATGAGACTCATCAGCAAAAAACGCTTAATTTGACAGTAAAACGTCAAGCGTAATGGCAAATTTAGTTAGTATTTGTGTCTTACTTGTTTATTAACGTCTCTATTCCCAGAAGCAACCACTTTCTTGGCTATTAGTGTTTAGAAATAGCTGTTTCCTTTGCTAATGAACGGTTGTGAGGTTACTCAGTACATTTAGTACATTCTCATTCAATCTTTCATGTGGAAATACTTTGAAGATGGAAAAAATTTGTATTTTGTATTTGCCAAATGGCATTTTTACAGCTATATCCACTATATCAAGATTTCAACAGTCAACTAACTAATCAGAGCAGTTAAATTTCATTGCAGTCAGTACTAACTGTGACATTGCAACAAGGCTGCCACGATTCCTCAATTCTATTCGAGCGCTCGATTTAAAATCCTCGATTGCATTTTGCCCGTGTTGAGTAATCGACAAAATACCGGAAGTGGCGCATTGCATGTATTAAACCCATTTAAAAATCATAATAAAGCATAATGCTATTGTGAATTCACAAACACGTAGGTTTTGTATGTGCGTCTCAGATTAGCTCTGTTCAAAGTAAATGCTGCTCCACACAAACCAGGTCTCAACACTAAGGATTTTCAAATTTTTACTTGCCCGGTCAAAATTTTCACTGGCCCTGCCACAAAAAATTGCTGTTATCATTCTTTTATTTTAATAAATAAGCTTTTATGACACCAAAATTTTACATACCAATTAATATGTACAATTCTCGATTCCATTTTCGATACCACGCCTAAAACTACTAGCCTAACTAAAGTTCAAACATTATGTTTGTTAAAGGGGTGATCAGATGCTAAGTTCACTTTTTCATGTTGTTTGAACATTAATGTGTGTTGTCAGTGTATGTACAAATCTACTCTATAATGATAAAAATCCATGCAGCGGTTTTTAATTAATTTGTAAAAATAATATCCCCTTTTTCAAATCGAGCCATTCGCAGATGCCTGTCGTTGTTGCGTCACACCCGCAGATGCCGCTCCCACGATAGTTGATTGACATGAGCGATTTACCTTGAATCAGCCGTCACAGTCCGCCCTCTTTGTTTCGATGCTGGAGCAGGGATGTAAGTTAGACAAGAATATCTCCGATTGAGCGATTGAGGTGTTGTGTTGCTGGATGTAATAATAAACATAGTGGTCGTCGTTTACTCCCGACATCTGAGCCACTGAAGATGCAGTAGATTACGTTTGTTTGTGAAGGGAATGCACCTCCCGATCTACATATATCCGTCTATGTTCACGCGAATCATTCATGATCCAGCTTCACTTACAGCAGAAGTGAGTATAAGCGTTTTTTCATGAATCTTCGCGATCGCCTTTCCTTATAACGTGGTAGTTAGGAAGTTCAGCGGCTAAACGCGGCTACATGCGGCTAATGTAAACAAGACCGTCTTTCCACAGAGAGAAGAGAGGGGCGGGGTGAGCAGAGCTCATTTGCATTTAAAGGAACAACCCCTTAGAATGAGATGATTTTTGCTGAGCTCATTTTGACAAGGTAAAAAGGGTGTTGTTTTACAAAACCATTGAGAATTTTTAATCAAAGTATATTAGAGACTTTTTATTAAGACCCTAAAGAATCATATCAACTTGTGGAAAATGGGCATCTGATGACCCCTTTAAAAAATATATTTTAATATCATTAATATTTTATTATAAATGAAAAGATGCTTTAAGGAAAAAGAGCAGATGGACTGAATGAACACAAATGCAGTCTCTGCCAGCAGGTGGGGCTTGAATAACGGTGATATTACGTTTCTTTGGTTACCGCTGTAAACAAAGCAGCGCCGTGCTTATGAATGCTACTTCAAATACATCATACATGGGCAAATGAAAAGAGAACGCCATGTAAACATTTCTTAAAACAGTAAGTTCCCCTCACAGATACACTGACATAAACCCCCGTTTCAAAATTTAGGATAATATTTCCAATATTTCACGCATTGTGAACCGTGATCTTGCTCTGCCTGCTACAGTATTTTTTTCCTCTTTGCGTTCATCTTCAGTGTCTCTGGCCTTGGTTAACGGATGTTTAAAGAGTTTGTAATATTTCCAAACACATGACATTTTGAAAAATGATTGCCCGAAACTGAGATCGGTTGAAATATGTCCTGTCGATCAGTGCATCTGTACTCCACTGTATAAATTAAGTATGGACTGATCATTGTTAAAGCTACAAAGCTAATCGTCAAGACCAGTATTTACACATTTGTAGGCTATTTGTCTGTCAGAGACGCGTCTCTCTGTGGTCACTTGAAATGTTAAATTAACAAGGTTTAAAACCATGTGCAAATGATAAACTTTCGTGACGACGCGGCAGTGACAAATGTTCTACTGTTCCGAGCGTTTTTCGGGCACTTCTTAGTGTCAAGCCCTGCAAACTGTTATTTACATGTGTAAAGTGTCTTAAACTCCATCTGTGCATGTTGTTTTGAGTTTGAGTATGTTATAACGTTCATCTGGGAACTATGTGCGCTATTTCATCAGATTTGTAAGGTAAATCATTTATAGACCTACCCAAACTCAAGAGAATGCATCATTATCTTTCTCACTGTTAATCGCAATTTCAAAATAAAAGTTTAAACCCTCACTCTGAGTTCAGACGTTTTGACGTCCACATATTCAAGAAATTACAGTGGCTGTTGCTTTTCTATCATAAAGAAATGGCCAATTATTAAAGATTAAGCGGACATTTAAATGATATGTTGTTTCGTTAATATTAAACAAGGATTAGATCACGCAGTGAATTGCAAAAACAATTGTTTTTTGGCACCCTCTGCAGTCATTTGTTATAATGCACAATGTATGTTAACTCTATTGTTTATAATACATTATGTATTTTAACAGTTCTCTACAACAAAACCATGATTAATTGCTTTTTATACTTTATTTGAACTAATTATTATTGCCTTGTTGCTGTATTTTAAGTCATTTTAAAAGCTATTGTTCACTTAGGTCTATTTTTATTACACACACACACACACACACACACACACAAAAGAATTATCTGAATCCTCGATTAATCATTAGAATAATCGTCAGATTACTTGATTACCAAAATAATTGTTAGCCCTATATTGCAGCACAAACTAATAAGCTACTGAGAACACGCCTTTATCTAAAGAGTTAAATATTAATATAAATATATTAAATGAAAAGAACCATTGATCATAAGTAAACAGTGTTGTTCAAGTAATTACTTGAGTAAACAGTACAAAACAAAGATTGGCTTGCTCAGTATTGTCATTTGTCATTAATATAAAGGACCTAATAGACAGCAGAAAGGATATAGACGTCTCAGTTTTTCAGCGGCCTTGTTCCCTGAAGTATTTTTTCTACAAAACAAAAAAAGGGCTTGAAAAGTGGACAAAACCCCCCCAAAGGTGCATAACTGTGTACTTAAAAGAGCAGGTCATATGGGTTTTCGAAAACTATCTTTTTTGCAGTTTGTAACGTAGCATCATCTTCAACATCTAGCAATTGTTTGTTTTTAGTTTGTTTGAGTTTTTCCTCTTCTCCTTTCTTTACTTCGGTAAAGCGCCATGCACATTTTACTTTCACTTTCAAATTAGCGGCATTCACGTAATTTAACAAACTTTTATTAACAAAACAAAAATACACCATGTTATATGCCGAATATAAAATAATAACTTAAGCAAAGTTTAAATGGGTACACAAGACTGAAAATCAGTAAACACTGTGTATAAATGAGAAAAGTAAAACGTTTATTAGCAAAACGAATAAGAAAGCTTTAAATACAAATCAGGAAACACTGCAGAACCAAATAAATATGAAACTTCCACTATCACCTTAGATAAAAAAATTCAGTAGCTTTTGCATTTCATTTTGAAACTCTTCCGCCATGGTCTCGCCTTTCTCACCTCTCTCTTCTTGTCAGCCAGCTCAACTTATCTTTAGTCTATGATTAGTTCACCTCACCTCTTATCTGACAAGTTTTTGGGTTTGAGTCGTTCGTTCATCATGTGACAGCACCATAAGATGAACGACTCGAAAAACCCAAAGACTTGAAACAGGTCAACTAATTCCAGTCCAGAACCTAATAGGATGTTGCACATGCACGACTGAACGAATCACTCCCCGAGACGACTCATTCTTCCCAAGTCACATTATAGATTTGTTCACAATGAAAGAATCATTCAAGAATGACCATTATTAATCTGTAGCATCGTGGACGCGCATCCCAGAGCCTGTGCTACACAAGCTTTTGTGCTTAAAAAGTATACACATTTTTATTTTTTCGAAAAAAAATGACTGATCGTTTCGCTAGATAAGACCCTACTTCCTCAGCTGGGATCATTTCGAGCCTTTTAAAGCTGCATTTAAACTACATTTTGGAAGGTCAAAATCGGGGCACCAATAAAGTCCATTACATGGAGAAAAATCCTAAAAATGTTTTCCTCAAAAACCATAATTTCTTTACGACTAAAGACAGAAAGACATGAACATCTTGGATGACAAGGGGGTGAGTACATTATTTGTAAATTATTGTTCTGGAAGTGGACTTCTCCTTTAATGACAATTAAAAATGACATAGAAATATAAAAATACTGATTTAAAGATACAGAAGAGACTTCTTTCAAAAACATAATTATTAATTATTCCAAACTTTTGACTGGTAGTGTATAGAAACAATGCATTTGACATTTATTGCAAAATATACATATACAAAAATGATTAAGCAGTTTGAAAGAATAGAGGCACTGACCGCATTACATCATTCGCAGTGACTCATGGGAGTGGGCGCCTGTGAAAGTGCTCTTTTGGCTTTCTGATTGGTAAGTTGGTTCTTCAGAATTATGGTGATGTATCCAGTTCCTGATTTTTTTAATTATTTAAAAAAAATAAGTTGAAATAATGCTGGCTGACGGCTTTAACAAAAGCCTGTAACATCGATTATCAACCCTGTAGACAGTAGGTCTGTCTGGTTCGTAAGTTATTATTAAAGAGTCACGAACTGCCTTTTTTTTTTTAATGTTATACTGTTCTCAGAGGCCCACTTACAAGATTTTAATATCAAAAACATCATCATTTTAAAATAATAGGCTCTTGTCTGTCCTGTTTTTGACCCTCACCATCTAAGTGCTCGGTTTGGTTTACTCAGAAGCAAACGCCCACTGCTACAACTGGCTAACAGTTTGAAAAGGACAGCCCTGTGCCCACCGATGTCACATTTTGCATGTCTGTCTGACGGCCTACATCCTTCACAGATAGACGCTGCTGTGATTCAAGTTAAAATCATAAATACTTAGTACATCTCAAACTATCTGTAAGAGACCATCTGAGGCAGCATTATCTTTTAGTTTCAATTTCTCATCAACTTGATCCTGAATCGAACTGTGCTTTGTTTGAAAACGAATCCGCGGTTAAACGAATCGAACAAACGACCAGGTTCTTCTTAAAACAGTCTGTAACTAGGTTAAAAATAAACTTCATCCACTCTTTCCTAATTAGAAGGAATGCAATGCAAAGACTGTGTTTTTCCACAACTTGGCACTGTACAGCAACTTGTTATACTCAGAGCCATCTTTATCCTTTGGTTACTGAGTAAACCTGTGTTTGACTCGCTCGGTATTTACCTACTACAAGTGCAAATAGAAACAGGTGTTCATCTGATTCTGCAGACGCAGGCTTTTGTCACACTATGACTTCAATTAGCTGTTCTTAGAGTAACGCCCAAAGTATACTTCATTTTTGTACACATATGCTATTGAATGTCTTAGGGATATGACGTGAGAAATTTTTCACACCGGTTTATCAAAACTGGTATTAGCAGGAACCCATGGGGTGGGGTTTTAGATGCTTTCACTTTTACTTTCACTTTCACTTTCAAATTCGCAATCTTGGTGTCACATTTTACAAGAAATAAGATAAATCATGGCGTATGTTGGTATGTTTATGTACAGCTGAGATCAAAAGTTTACATCCCCCTTTCAGAATCATTAAAAATGTTAATTATTTGATCAAAATAAAAGGGATCATACTAAATACATGTTTTTAGCTGATTTAGTACTGACCTGAATAAGATATTTCACATAGAAGATGTTTACATATAGTCCACAATAGAAAATAATTACACTTATATAATAATACACTTGATTCTTAATATCGTGTTGTTACCTGAATAATCCACATCTGTGTGTGTTTGTTTGTTTAGTGATAGTTGTTCATGAGTCCCTTGTTTGTCCTGAACAGTTAAACTGCCTGCTGTTCTGCCTGCTGAAAAATCCTTCAGGTCGCACAAATTCTTCGGTTTTTCAACATTTTTGTGGAATTGAAACCTTGCCAACAATGACTGTATGATTTTGAGATCCATCTTTTCACACTGAGGACAACTGAGGGACTCATATGCAACTATTACAGAAGGTTCTAATGGGGGTGTAAAGAGATGTAGACATTTATCTTTACAAAAGCATCGTGGAGAGCCGCTACTGAGATACTTCTGAAACCGAAAAGAGCAACAGCGCACCAGGTATAAACACAAGAACTGACTAGAGTGGTTGCGATCTGCCCCGCTGACTTGTGCAGTGTAAATAAGGGGTTATCCAAGCTTTAATGGCAAGGATTGTGTAACCAATGCTTGTGTAAGCGGCCACATATGAGGTTTTTTTTGAGAAGATTGAACAATGATTATGTGACTTTATGTACACAAGGTGACCTGTAAATGCGAAAAAAAACAAAAAAAAAAACAAACAGTTTCCATTGCAGTTTTGGCAAAATATTCCTTTTTCAACATGCCTGAAAAACCACCTCATGCAAGATTAAAAGCTTTTATGCAATATATAGTAAGATTTAATTTTCTACTGTGAAACAATGGGCCAGTGCTGCCACCTTGTGGAAAAACTGATTAGTGCAAAACCAAGTCAATGTGCGACCTGCGTGTACAAATTATGCATGGTCAGATGTGCATGTAGCATTTTGGTGATGAAATTTGAATCACATGTTCTTTACGCGGAAACCAAAGTATCCACCTTTTTCTTCCTGTAAGAAATAATGCCATTTGTCAATTTTAAGGGTCTGGCTTTTGGTTTCATGTGTGTGTGTGTTTTTTTTAGCTGATACTGCAAATTGTTGTCTTGCCATATTATTTTAATTATGATCACACTTGTTTGTAGTGCAAGCAGTTTTACAGTTTACTGCACGTTGTTATTCTTCTCATTATTTCCCTAATGAGCCGGAAGGCTCATTAGCTCATTATCTTACTTCTTATCCCATTGGCTTACTTCTGCGTTAAAGAAAAAGGTGGACACTTTGGCATTGACAACACAATTTTGAGTTGTGAAACTTACAGGATGTTTTTACACTTCAGTGACCTCTTATGTGTCACAAGATTTGATTTCTCAATTCAATTCAACACCTCCAAGAAGAAAATCGTATTTTTGCTTCAGGACCCGACTACTGCACTCCATTAGGCTGCTGCTACACTTCAAGATGCAATGCACACAACCCAACATTATGACACAGACCAGACGTCCCGCCTGTTTGCATTTACATACCTACTTTGCTTACACCAGACCAAGAAGGGCACTTCGCCACTGACTCTGTGGCCAACAGCACTCTACACAGAACATGAGCAGCTATTAATAAAATAAAATATTAACTGAACAGCCACATCTACACTCAATACACTCACTGGAATAAACATTGCATTAAAAATGCATATAGTCTGCATTAAATATATATGTATTGACTGATTGTGAGTTATGCGGGTGTGAGCTGGAAGCAGCTGGTATGGCAGCAGATGAGCTTGTATAAGATGACGTTGGCAACCGAAAAGCAAACAGACTGCAGATCACATTAGGCTTTAGAGCTCTGCCCTGACTCTAAGCCCTGCCATAACAAGACACTTCCCATGACTCACTGAAACATGAAGAAACATAAGTAGCCTTGTGTAAATTAGGGTGTAAGGAGGAAGGAATAAAACATTGAGAGAAGATTGCATTAAGGGAAATGTCTTCAACTCAGATAAGATCTGTACGAACATCCACTCAACGCAATTTAACAACAGCTAGATTATTTTCCAATTCTGAAAAGAAGAGTGGTTGCTTGTGCAAAGTTCACAACAGCAATGCTAGGATGTTGTGGGTGGTTTGTAGGTGGTTGTTTACAGGCCCAAGTCGAAAAAGAGCCCACCTCAAACATCTGTTCCATCTGTCCCAGTTTCCAATAAGTATATGTACCTGTAAACACAGCTCAAGATCATCTACCTGCCATTATTCACTGGCATACTTTTCTGTTCATCATTTTCCCAAAACATGCAACATTGGAATAAATCAATCTGCAGACAAGCAAATACACAGATTTGTAACATGAAGCCTGAAACAGAGTTTCATAAATATAAAACTGCAAACAATACATAAAGCACACATACTGATTCCTGTATTCATACAAAAGTGTCAGGGCGCAAAAACCACACTCTAAAAAACAAACAAAAACACAATTTGTTGAGTCAACTTAAAATAATTTGTTACCCTGCTGCCTTAAAATGTAAAGTTCAGTCAACTCATATAAGTCTAGTCAACTTGAAATGTTACGCTGTAGTAAGTGACAACTTAGATTAAATTGGCTAAACAAAAAATGTGGTTTGTTAAACTTAAAAGCTGGGCTTGTTACCCAGCTGCCTTAAAATTTTGAGTTGAATCAACCCAAATATCTAAGTTGTCACTTAGTCCAACTTAACATTTCAAGTTGACTAAACTTATTTTGAGTTGACTGAACTTAAAATTGTAAGGCAGCCGGGTTACAAATTTTAAGTTGACTCAGTGCATTTAAAGGAATAGTTCACCCAAAAATCTAAAAATGTAATATTAAAAAGGGATTCTTCATCAGATTTGGAGATACATAGCATTTCATCACTTGCTGACCAATGAATGGTGAGCAAATTAATTGGTGCCGTCAGAATGAGAGTCCAAACAGCTGATGAAAACGTCACAATCCACACCACTCCAGTCCAGCAATTAACATCTTGAGAAGCCAAAAGCTGCTTGTTTGTAAGAAACAAATCCATCATTAACACGTTTTTAACCAAAATATGAGTCCATAGTCAATAATATTGCAATAATAGGAGAGAAATCTGCACAGATCAAGTACCGTTCAAGATCAAGTACAAGCCATATTGGTGGATTTTAATGTGAGAGACAACAGAAGATGGAGTTTTTCACTGGAGGAAGTGTTATTATTAGGGCTGTCAGTTTAGTGTAGTTAGTTATGAAAAAAATATATATTGGTGCATAATATATATATATATATATATATATATATATATATATATACACACACACACACACACACACACATCACATCCCACGATATCACACAGGCAGCAAGAGCAATGACACGAGTGCTGATTTTGTCCCAATCTATCACAAGCTTAAATGTGATTTTATACAACAGTTCAGTAAATAAGTTGATATTGTGTTATATTTTAAACACAATATTGTGTTTTTGCTCAATTTTGCAGAGAAGCCTTTGAAGCCATAGCAGAATTATTGCACTTCTCTGAGAAACACGGCGGCGTTTAGTTTCTGAATGAATCCACGTTTTGAACGAATCATGTTAATCAATGATTCAAAGGCCCATTCATAAAGAGAATGAATCAGCCGTTTAAAAAAAAATCAAATCAATGACTTATAAAGACATTTACCACCACCTGCTTGCAGATTTAGTTTCTTATTTAGAGCATTATTTCATTAAAAAAAATAATAATAAAACTAAAAACATTAAAGGGATAGTTAAAGGGAAAAAAAAAAAGTGAATTCTCTCATCGTTTACATTGCCCTCATGTCGTTTCAAACCTATCTTTCGTTGGAAATAAAAGAAGATATTTTGAAGACTGGTTGGTAACAAAGCTGTTTTGGTCACCAATGACTTGCACGGTATGAACAAAAAATACTGAGATGTTTCTCAAATTATCATCTTTTATGTTTACGTTGCAGCCTAAATGTTTGTTTGCAATAAATTTTATGCTAAACATTAAACATTTCTTTCTAAAGCTACTATTTTCAATATCTACTTGCAACATTCTCATTTAACACAATAATAGCCTTCAATAATCTTTTGTGGGTATTTTCACAGCCAAATTTAGTTTGTGATTAATTAGTTTAATTAAAACATCATGTCATTAGTTAGATTAAAACTTTAATTGACTGACAACCCTAATTATTATGGATTACGGACTCGTATTTTAGCCAGAAACAATGATTTAAATGTTAGAAAAATGTCTTGATGCATTTGTTTCTTACAAACATGCATCTTTTGTCTTGACAAGATGTTAACAGATGGACTGAAGTGGTGTGGATTAATTGTAGATTACTGTGATGTTTTTAATCGGCTGTTTGGACTCTTATTCTGACGGCACCCATTCACTGCAGAGGATCCATTGGTGAGCAAATGATGCAATGCTGCATTTCTCCAAATCTGAGGAAGAAACAAACTCATCTACATCTTGGATGACCTGAGGATGAGTAAACTTTCATTTCTGAGTGAGCTACTCCTTCAAATCAATTTGGTTGTATTAATTGTTGCAGAAAAAAAATGTCACTGACATTTAATTTACATGTATTTTGTAAAGTATCCCATTTAGGATCAATGGGCTTGCCTTGACACTCCAGGGTTAAATTTAGGATGTGCAATCAATAAATGTGTGTAAATGACAGAGGAACTGAATCCACAAGGTTGGTAGTGAAAAAGTGACCACAACACCTGAACTACAACACGAACAACAGACAATAAGCTCTCACTGGATGATTGTTTGACAGGAACAATTACAAAACTACCAAATGAGGGAAGTTCTGAAAACTACAACAGTGCAACACTGCTATTTCAGCTTTTGCTGTTACAAAATACACCAATTACTCAGCACAAGCCCAATGGGGAAAAAAGTCACCTGAAATATGTGAAACAAAAATGTGGTTTTGCACATCTATGGTTTCCATCCCCAGATTCCCCACTCTTAATACTCAAATGCAAGTTTGCAGCCACAGGGCAGGAATGTCTAAAACAAGACCAGATCTAAACAAACCTCCTGTGACGTGATGCCAACAGCATTAGAGTTAGTTCGTTACAACTAACAAGATAAGATATATTAGCGGTTTACTTTTTATACCCAAACCTTATCTAGATCTAGTCTAATATTATCTGTTAATTACTGTAAGCCAGCTGAGAAGAGCATGTCATCAAAATAAGGAAATGGTGCACTTCAAACATGTATCTTCAAATGAAATGAAAAAAAAAAAAAAAACAGTAAATTTACAAATCAAAGGTTAGCCTAAAAATGAACACAACAGGCTCAAACACTGGGGTGTAAATGCACATTAGCCCATAATTAAATGAAAAATAATACTAAAAAAAAAGATCCGTTATCTACCTAAATATCTCAAAATCATCACACATGGCCATGTAAAATATTCTTGCAACATAACTACATAAGTATTCTTCTACATTAGAGTTTACTAAAGATATTTCTTCCCAAACTGCTACTGTACTGAATAAAAACCACCTTTATTAAAACTGCAAAGTACCCAAAGTACCTAAAATATCCATTTTGTAAAGTATTTTTACGTTATGAGAGCATTTTATAGTTATATGTGACCCTGGACCTGTCTTAAGTAGCACAGGTATATTGATAGCAATAGCCAACAATACATTGTATGGGTCAAAATTATTGAATTTTATTTTATGCCAAAAATCATTAGGATATTAAGTAAAGACCATGTTCCATTAAAATATTTTGTAAATTTCCTACCGTAAATGTCAAAATTAAATTTTTGATTAGCCATATGCATTGCTAAGAACTTAATTTGGACAACTTCAAAGGCAACATTCTCCATATTTTTTTATTTATTTTTGCACCCTCAGATTTCAGATTTTCAAATGTGTATCTCAGCCAAATATTGTCCTATCCTAACAAACCGTACATCAATGGAAAGGTTATGTATTCAGACATCTCAGTTTCAAAAATATTGACCCTTATGACTGGTTTTGTGGTCCAGAGTCACACATCTGACGGCTACAGATTACTAACACATCATATGACAGATGAACAACACCACAGGGGAATTTTGCCTGCATATTTTAGATATCTAAACCAGTTTTTCTCTTTTGGTTTATGTTAACCATATGAAGTCAAAAAGTCAACCTCAACAGTTGCTGTCAAACTTTTTGCAATATTATTAAACCCAGGGAAAAATATTTTTGAAACTGCACCAGGAAAAACAAAACAAACTACACAACTGTCAGAAAGAAGGAAACAAATAAATCAACAAACACACAAACAAAAACAACCCGCAATCACGAGGATCTGCAGGTGAGCCGCTTCCCTCCAAAACGATTTAAAAACAAAACCGTTAAATTAACTCTTCATTCGTGCTCTCAATAACGTCATATCTGACCACCTGCTGCAAAAAAACTACACGGACGACATATTACAAAACACAACCCGTTTAATTTAAGCGAAACGCCGCCGTGCCTTTATTAAATCCAATTTAATTCGTTCCGAAACGGTTTAATTAACCAGACATTACACGCTAGTCTTAAGCTAACTCAATAACGAAACTTACCAAAACACCGCGGCATCAAAACAATGAAGCAAACCGATAGTGTGATGTGAAAACAGTTTAAATGGCTCGTACCAGCTGCTGTCGGATCCAGCGAATCATCCTGTCTCGAGCTAGCGCAGTGAGCTAGCCCGCTCCACCGAAACAAATCCCCGCAGCATCAATAAAACCGCTTCCCCTGGCGCGTCCTGCTCTCCGCATTACAGTGCGAACGAGTGAACGCCGTGAGCGCAAAGACCCCGGCCCATTCTGCTACTCGAACCCAATGCGGCGAAGTGGAAACACGGACACAAACACACACACACACACCAACTGCGTTTGACTGAGATGACTTCTGACTGACAACATCCCGGAAGTGACGTCACCCCGACCCGAGCACATCAACGGTTCAAAGTTGTCACAAGTGCTACAGGAATTCTAGTCTGCTAACATGCATTTAAATACTGACGTGAGTGTGTTTTGTTTCAGTGTTAACTTACCATAATCACATTTTCATCGATTGAAATACAACCACTGGTTTTCCTGACACAGTCATTATCACATAATGAAGAGTTAAGACAAAAATGAAGATTATGTCATCATTTACTCACCCTCAGGTCCCTTCACTCCCATTCGATTTTGTGTGGAACGTAAAACGATACGGTGCAAATAAAAACTCCATAATACTATTATTAAGCATACATATTAATTAATTTTATTCATTTATAATTCAAAGGGGAGAAAATGTGTATAGGTTTGAAATGGAGAGAATTCCAATTTTAAAATTGTAAGAATGAATTTAAGTAATTCGATTCGATTTTGGTGAGTAAATACTGACATCATTTTCATTTATTTGGTGAACTATATTATGGAATATGCTTTTTAAGGTTTAGTGCGAAACTTAAAATAAGGTGAATAGAATGCAATTATCGTAACGCAATAAACTGCTATTATTGAATAACTTTATCACATCCTTATCACTGAAATAAGACCACAAGTATCCGAACACTGTCAATGATATATTTAGCTATTTACATAACCCTGATAAAAGTAATGACGGAGGATAATGCTTGATTATTAAAATAGTAAAACACCTAGTGAAAAAAGATAGATATCTCAATAAAAAGCCTTCAAAGCACTACGTATATTTTTCTATTTTGACAGAATGATTGTAATGATATAGTGACTCAGTGGCATTATAGGGAACAGATGCAGAGATTATGCCATTCCAGTGGTTGACGCTGCACTGAAGCCTGTACATACTGCATTAATCTGTCAGAGAGCTCTGTGTTACGTTGTCATCCACTGAGAGTCTCTGGATTAGTTTAAGAGCATCACAGCTGTCAGAGTATCTGCTGTCATATCACTGCCTGATATTTGGGGAAAGTCAGAACAATCATTGTGAAAGTTCAGTTTTGCACATCAGTAGCTTTTGATTATTTAGAACAGGCAAACTTGATCTTGAAAGCATCTTCTGTGTACAAACATCTGACAAATGTCTGAAAGATGTCAGTTTTACATACATTCTAAATCATAGACATCTTAAAGACATCTAATAGACATCTATTTGGCAATAGACATATTGCAGATGAGCAAAAACTAAAAAAACACGTCTTGTGGATGTGTATGCAGACATCAAATAGACATCTCTGATTGTGTTTCTGGGAATAGAGTTCTCATTAAAATATAAATGACTTTGGCTCCCTACATGTCCCTTTTCCTTTATTAATGTGTAACTCGGTATGTTTATCACTCAATTCACAGACAGGCCACTTTCGTTCAAGTGCCTTTTATAACACAACAGCGCCGCATTTAGGATAAAAAGAGAAATACACGAAGCATGTTCTGAGAAGTTGGTCAAATCGTCATTTTATTGAAGAGATTACTGTTCCGGGTGGATGGACGTCTAATAATAATTCCTGTGAATAGTGTTTTTTGGGGAAATGTTAGGAAAATATTTCGTAATGGATAAAATAATGTTACTCCCTTGCTTACCAAGTGTTACCAATTACCGAATGCTTTGAAACTCAACATGTTAACTTAAAGACGTAAGCATCTATAGTTTGCTAATTACACTTAATAGTTGGGAATACATAAGTTTTGGTCCCTTTGCATTTATATTTTGCCACTGAGCTGTACACAACCATAGCTTTCACAACAAATAATAAAAGAATAGAAATAGAAAAGAATAGAAAATGAATAAGTCACATTAAACAATGTTTTGGTGAAAACAAAACAAGTTAGCCTACAGAAGGACGTTCATCGAAACATTGCCATTTTGCCGCTGCTGTTCATCTCATTGGAAAACTACTCTTTGGTTATTAGCAGGATGATACTGCCAGAATCTGTGGTAAAACTGTGGTCAACTGGAAGTGTTTGGTGGAAAATTGTTCTCCAGCATGACTTTTCTCCTGGTAGGCCTTTTAGAGACTTTACTAATCTTGCACAACACTAACAGCAACCTACTCTTTATCGCTTCAAAATTCCCCTACCTGAGTGAAAAAGAAAAACACTTGCGCGCCCCCTATCGACCGAATATTGATCTAGCAATGCCATTGATTATACATACTGCATGGTAAGGTTTCTTTTGCTTTACAATAACACTGGTAATACTTATTTTTGCAATAGGTGAGTGTTATATCCAGCTAGCACAGCAGTGCAATTTTGATAGCTACAGTATCTAGCGAGTTTTATCATTATGTGCTTTAAACTTCAATCTTAAATGCGGCTTCAAATGATCCCAAATGCGGTTTTAAGCGATCCCAGCCGAGGAAGAAGGGTCTTACCCTGATAGCACACATACATTATGGAGACGTCTATTTCACATGTTCCATAAAACCCAAGCCATTACATGCTGTAGTTAGAGGAAATTCAAGCACTTCAGGAATCTGGGCCTGGATTTACAAAGGATTCTTAAGAATTCCTAAGACTTATTAAACTTAAGAATAAATTAGGAATATTTAAAGGGGTCATCGGATGCAAAGTTCACTTTTTCATGTTGTTTGAACATTAATGTGTGTTGTCAGTGTATGTACAAATCTACCCTATAATGATAAAAATCCATGCAGTGGTTTTTAATTAGTCTGTAAAAATAATATCCCCTTTTTCAAATCGAGCCGTTCTCAGATACCGTGCCGTCACACCCACAGAAGCCGCTCCCACGATAGTTGATTGACATGAGCGTTTTACCTCAGATCAGCTGTAACAGTCAGACCTCCATTGTTTCGATGCCGGAGCAGGGGTATAAGTTAGACAAGAATATCTCAGATTGAGCGATTGAGGTGTTGTGTTGCTGGATGTAATAATGAACATAGCGGTCGTCATTTACTCCCGACATCTGAGCCGCTGAAGATGCAGTAGATTACGTTTGTTTGTGAAGGGAATGCGCCTCCCAATCTACATATATCCGTCTATGTTCGCGCGAATCATTCATGATCCAGCTTCACTTACAGCAGAAGTGAGTATAAGGTTTTTTTTTTAATGAAACTTTGCGATTGCCTTTCCTAATAACATGCTAGATAGCAAGTTTAGCGGCTAAATGCGGCTAAAGTAAACAGGTTCGTCACTCCACAGAGAGAAGAGGGGGCGGGGCGAGCATTAACATTTAAAGGAACAATCCCTCAGAATGGGATGATTTTTGCAGAGCTGATTTTGTCAAGGTAAAAAGGGTGTTGTTTTACACAACCATTGAGAATTTTTAACCAAAGTATATTATAGACTTTTCATTAAAACCCTAAAGAATCATATAAATTTGTGGAAAATGGGCATCCGATGACCCCTTTAAAGACATCTAATAGACATCCATTTGACATCTGATAGGAAACGTCCTATATGTATTACAGATGAGCAAACAATCTAAAAAATTTGTCTTCTAGATGTAAATGTACTTGTGCTATCAGAGGTAGTTCTCCACCCAGACAGCACACATTTAACTACAAGATGTCTGTTAAAGATCTCTTGATTTGGAAAGCATCTGCTGTGTACAAATGTCTGACAGATGTCTTTAAGATGTCAGTTTACATACATTCTAAATCATAAACATCTTAACAACATCTAATAGACGTCTATTTGACATTTGATAGGAAACGTCCAACAGACGTATTGCAGATGAGCAAACACTCTAAAAAAAAAAAAGTCTTGCAGATGTAAATGCAGACATCAAATAGACGTCTCCTGATGTACGTGTGCTATCAGGGTATTTAGCTGTAATTTTAAAGATTCAAAATACTGTTTCTGCAGGGCGTTTTGCAAAAGATGAATCACCACTCAGATATCTGTTAGCTTGACCAAATCCCACCCATACACATGCACCCTCTGTTACTGTCTCTTTATCCTCAACCTCCCTCCAGTCTGATGCTAGAGTGACTCAGATCAGGAGGCTGGCATATTTTCATCAAGATAATTACCAGTTTTCTTGCCCATGTTGCTGCAAGCATTTCTCTGTTTCTAATGAATCTCAGATTAATCTCGTGGATCAAGGATAAATATTATCTAAAAGGAAACCCAAGCTTCTTTTTTTTGCATCACTTTATACCACAAAGGTAGTTTCAGATTGGTTTCGTGGTGGTTTTAATAAAAGATTAATTTCAAACACTTCAGGAATATGGGCCCGAGTTAATGTGCACTTGTGATCTTGCAGATTTGTGACAGCAGATTTGTGTCTTGGAGGCCCCAACTGTGCACATTTTGGATGTCTCCGTCATCTAACACACCTGCCTCAACTCCTCAGTCCATTAATAACACCTAAAGACACACCTAAATTGGGTGTGTCCAGGGAGTGTGTCCCCGGACGCACCTAATCCTGCTTCTAAAGGATCAATGTCTTGCAGAGAGAACACGCCTCATTTGTGACTTGAGGTTTTGGAAAGGTGTTCTTGAGCATGGTATTGTTTTCCAACCCTGTTTCTGGAGGCACACCAATAGATGGTTTGCACTGGTGTCACAGTTTGGTCATTTAACCGGATGCACTGACATATTGGCAATACTTGGATGTAAACAACAGCATGGACTGCTTTACTACTGAATACGTTGTTCTGCTAATTTATGCTCAGTCTAAACCACTGAAAAAATGTGTGGAAGCTGCTAAATCATATAGAAGAAGGACTTAGTATGTAGGAAAGGGTGCAATGTGTTGACAAACTGAAGTTAATAGGTGGTAAAAATACGTACAAGCAGTATTAATTAAGATATTGGCCTAATATTTCACCTACATGACTGGAAATGATAAAAACAAACATGAATGTTGTCAAAATTCTTGCCCTGGAAATCCTGGTTTAGTTTGGCCCGCCATAAATGTCTTTTGTACCTCAAGACAGTTTTATAACTTTTGGCAGTCTATAGTACTCCAAATGTTTTTCCCAGTCCAACTGATTAGAACAGCCCAAAACATGACAATAATTGACCATTTTCAGTAGCAATAATCACCAAAATATGCGAGTTTCATTCGGTTCAGTGGCATTGTTTAGTGCCACCAATATGGCATCATGATTGATGACACGTTGTGAAAACACTCTGTACTTTCAATCAATCACTCAGTCTTTGACTTATGAATGCAGGGCTCTATGCTTATTTTTCTCTTTAGGAGCACGTGTGGTCCTAACTTAAAAAATTTAGGAGCACAGTCCAAATTTCAGAAGCACCTTCTAATCAATAATCAAGAAATTTGATTAAAAAAAAAAAAGCCTTTCCATTACAAGGTGATATTTGACTTCTTAAAGTGATTTACAGGGGAATTTTGTTTTTACCTTTGTAATGGCATTTTTCTACCTTTATTAGAAGTATGTCATCTTTTATGTCATTTATATATATATATATATATATATACAGTCATGTGAAAAAGTTAGGACACCCTATTGACTTCCATGGTTTTCCGTATCAGGACATTGTTAAAAAACTGGTCCTTGCTTGGTCTTAAAATTTCAAAAATAAAACCTCAGATGAACAACAACACATGATAAATTGTGCCATGTCATTATTTACTGAACAAAAATAAAGCCAAAATGGAAAAGCCATGTGTGACAAAGTTAGGACACCCTTACTGTTAACATTGGAATTAAGAGGATAAATAACAATCAAGCACTGCTAATCAAATACCTTTGATTAACTGATCATCATCAGTCTGAGCGCCTCTATAAAAGCATAAGCTTTGACAGTTTGCTGGTCTGGAGCCTTCAGGTGTGTGTTAACACAATGCCAAGGAGGTAAGACATCAGCAATCATCTTAGAGAAGCACTTGTTGCTGCCATTTATCTGAGAAGAGTAATACGGCCATTTCCAAACAATTTGAAGTTTATTCACAAGTGGAAGACATTTAAAACAGACACCTCTCCTTCCAGGAGCAGACGTCCCAGAAAATTCACCCCAAGATCAGACCGTGTAAAGCTCAGAGAAATGGCAGACAACCCAAGAACTACACCTCAGACTCTACAGGCCTCAGTTAACATGTTAAATGATAAAGTTCATGACAATGGCATTAGAAAACTATGGGACGAAAATGGCATGTTTGGAAGGCTTGGCAGAAGAAAGCCTCTTCTCTCTAAAAAAAAAAAAAACACTGGAGCACAGTTTGAGTCTGCAAAGTTGTATCTGATCAAAACACAAGTCTTGTAGAATAATGTCCTTTGAACAGAGGAGACCGAAGTGGAGATGTTTGGCCATAATGCACAGCACCAAGTTTGGTGAAAACCTAAAGAGCATGTCAACACAAACACCTCATACCAAAAGACAAGCATGCTGGAGGAGGGCTGATCATTTTGGGCTTGTTTTGTAGCCACAGGACCTGGGCACCTCACATTCATTGAGTTGGCTATGAACTTCTCTGTATATCAATGTATTCTAGAGTCAAATGCGAGGGCATCTGTCCGACATCTAAAGTTGGGCCAAAATTTGGTCATGCAACAGGACAATGATCCCAAGCACACCAGCAAATCTACAACAAAATGGCTGAAAAGAAAAGAATCAAGGTGTTGCAACAGCCCAGTCAAAGTCCAGAGCTCATCCTGGCTCAAATGCTGTGGTGAGAGCTGTGCATAAGCAAATGCCCACAAACCTCAATAAACTGGAGCAACGTTGAAAAGAAGAGTGGTCCAAATTCCTCCAGAACGATGTGAGAGACTGATAAAGTCACACAGAAAATGAATGCTTCAAGTTATTGCTGCTAAAAGTGGATCTACAGGCAACTGACTCATAGGGTGTCCTAACTTTGTCACACATGGCCTTTCCCTCTTGGCTGTATTTTTGTTAAATAAATAATAACACTGTGTGATATGTCATGTGATGATGTTTATCTGAGGATTTATTTTCCAAATTTTAAGACCTGCCAAGGACCAGATAATTTTTTATTATGTCCTGATACACAAAACCTTGAAGTTCAATAGGGTGTCCTAACTTTTTCACATGACTGTATATATATATATATATATATATATATTGTCGCCTTAGAATTATAAGGTTCTGTCTGCATTCTGAGCACTTTTGAGATATTGAGCTTCAAAGTTTTTGCATTCCATAAACTTCTGTAGATAAAACCAGTTTTGATTTCTAAAAAAAAGGCCCAAAATGTACACAACTTACAAAAGAAACATCACATAATGTAAATAACCAAACAACAATATATATATATAAACAACTAAATTTTGACAAAAATGTCAGATAGAACCTTATAATTCTAAGGTGATGATTTTTTAAGCTTTTTAAAATTTCAAATTAAAACAACGGAATAAGAACAAGTAGAATAAGTTACCAGTGAAATGAAACCAGTATTAACAAAATTAATTGTAAAATTAATTTTGTACTACAGAGGTGGCACAGAAGAACATAAAAGTGTCTTGTAGGTGTATTTTCATGTTTAATGAGGCTCAGAGGTGGCATGAGTGCAATAAGATTCATAAATTCATGTTGAGAGTAATGTTTTAAATATAAAAAAATATTAAATGATTTAAATAACTGAAAAGATACTTTAAAAATGTAACTAAAACTGCCAGTAGGTGGCAGCAAGTCACTGATTTAATTACTGAATCATTCACTTGATTCGTTTGAACGGCTGATTCATTCCGGAATAAAGCAAGTGACTCTTTACGAATGGCAAATTGAATCATTGACTCACTGATTCGTTCAAAAACGCACGTTCATTCATGAACGAAACACCGCTGTGTTTGAATGGAGATGTGCAGCGGCTCACTTGTGACTTCAGACTATTTTTGACGACGAAATAGAGCAAAATCAGGCAATACTGTTATAGCCAGACAATGTAAGTAACTTAATATTAACTTCTTGTTCATTTAACTGTTTAAATCAATATCTCATTTACAAACTCCCTTAAAATCATTAAAAGCTGTCACTCATCTGTTCATGGCGGTTTCACGACGTTCAATTATAATCAATGAAGCTCTCTACACTGCACAACCAATCTCTTATTTACACTTTCTCTACACTTTGCTTATGAAAGAATTGGTGCCATATGTCTGTGATAAATTACTCAACGTTGCAAAAACACGTAGAAATCTTTGAAGCTTCCCTCAGCGCAAACACTACTACTAAATATTATTTTCAATAGTTTTTTAGTCATAAATGCGACTGAAATGGTCACACTGTAGAGCCCTGCAATGAAATTAATGTCAATGGGAGAAACTACATTTTAAAAAATGATTTCACAATGTTAGAGGTTTTTGTTTTTGATTGTAAAAGAAAATAGGTTTGTTTTTGTGCGGTTGCTTATGTGTTGTTTTAGCATGTTGCTAAACATTTGTTGTTTAAAGAGGCTGTTGTTGTGCGTTGTCTGGTAATAATGGTTGCTGTAGGTGCTTACTTAAAGGGATAGTTCACCCAAAAATGAAATGTGATGTTTATCTGCTTACCCCCAGCGCATCCAAGATGTAGGTGACTTTGTTTCTTAAGTAGAACACAAACGAAAAATTTTAACTCAAACCGTTGCAGTCTGTCAGTCATACAATGGCAGTCAATGGCTACCAAATCTTTGAGAGTGAAAAAACCCCATCAGTTTCTCACACAAACTGATCGTTTTGCGTCTTAGGACATCAGTGTATCGTCACGAGTCACAGGGTTTAATTTGGTTTTGTTTGTGTATGTTTTTTTTTTACTCTCAGAGATTTGGGAGCCATTATATGACTGGCAGACTGCAACGGTTTGAGTTAAAAATCTTCGTTTGTGTTCTACTGAAGAAACAAAGTCACCTACATCTTGGATGCTCTGGGGGTAAGCAGATAAACATCAAATTTTTTAACTTACTGGCAAAAGCAAAAGAATCCTCTCTAGATATGGAGAATATGGGCGTTTTCCCCCTTCCTATTTCCCATTTCTTTAAGTTACTGTACTTTTCTCCTTGTAGACATTAAACAAAACAATTCTCCAGGGAAACTTCACCCTCCTCATGTTGTTCTAAATCTGTATGAGTTTGTTCCTTCTGTTGAACATAAAAGAAAATATTTTAAAGTTGTTCATGGTTCCATAATGATTTTGGATGCTGCTGATTTTCATATGATGGAGAATAAAAGTATGAAAGTCAATGGGCAACAGACACTGTCGTTTGCTCACATTCTTCAAAATATCTTATTTTGTGTTCAGCAGAAGGACAAAACTCATACAAGTTTGGAAAAGCATTTTATTTTTGGGTGAAGTGTACATTTAACAATGACATTATGATAATAAAAGAGTTCTACAAATACAACAGATGCTATTTTGGAAAAAAAAAAGTTGCAGTAAGTGTTTTTTGAACAATTTTCATATATTTTTTTCAGCTCAATTCTATATCTACATTCAAATATGAAGGCTTTATATACTGTATATTAACTAATGATTATATTATGCACTAATATTTCTCCTCATCACAGTCTGTAGCTCCACCTGCTGGAATGACTGGGCTATTGTTTAGGGTTTTTGAAAAACAAATATTACAGCACTGGAAGAAAATGGGATTTTTATTACTATTTTTCGCTTCGTTGTTATATATTTTTGTTTTATTGCCGTTTATTTATTTGAAATGTATATGCATATATGTACATATAAGGGTTTTAGAAAAGCTGGCAGTCAAATTTAAAGGCATGAAAACTGAAGTCAGCGCTCTTCTGTAAATACACCGACAGTTCTGGTTTCTGTTTGTTGCTGTCGTTAATCCTATTTAATGGAAGATACTTGTAATTGCCCACTTAGGATCCTTAAAGCTGGGTTCCTGTTGGTCTTGCTTGGTTGCACCTGGCAAGCTTTCTGCGCTTTAAGAGTATGTGGGATTGGGTTTCTTGAGGAACTAATCCTTCCTGCCTGCATCTCAAACAGCCACTGACCCACAGCGAGACGCACTGTGCCTTTAAATACAGCCACATATTTCTCATGGCTGACCAAACACAATCCGTTGTAGGTCTCTGTGAGTGCACGCATAGTGTGTGTGCAAGGTTTTGAATGAATGTATGTCTCTGTAGTCCTGTTATGTTAGTTTTGATGCATATATAATGCCCGAATGAAAAAGTAGTACGCTTAATTGTAGTAAATGTGCCTTTATCTTTAAAGTATATTTAAAAAAAGAAGAACATGCAGTAGTATATTATTAATATAATTAAAGGCCACTTACTGCAAGTGTACCTAAAGAGAGACACTTTTGTAACTATGTTTCTAAACACACTTTCACTTTGTAAATATCAAATTAATAGTTAACCTTTAAAATACAGTTGACTAACATACTAAGGCACATGATTATGATTTGAACTGCCGTGTGTTATTTGACATTGCATTTAACTTTAGGATATTTTAAATGTGATAAATTGCAACTGTGTTATTACAAATGTGCAGTCATGCACGTTTCAATAGAATTTAGTATATTTTAGTTTACCATAAATGCTTGTCAGTAAATTCAATCAGCACTCTTTAACCATATTTCAATACAATTATGCAATTACATATAAAGAGGTATTTAATAATTCCTACTTAATTAAATAAAATTCAGCTAACTGCATTCATTAAATTTTAAACAAATTTTCATTTAACTGCAAATGACATGCAATTAAGTGATGAAAATATTACATTCAGTTAATACTTAGCAAAGTATAATATTCGTAAGTACACAAAAATGTACTTCGTCAATGATTTTGCCTTCACAGGATGATTTATTGTTATATTATTGTAATGACATAAAAATGTTTAATACAAATTATTTATTGGAAGCATAACAAGACTGTAAAAATCCATTAGTCATTGCAATTACCATCTATGCATATATGCACTATTGCTATTTAAAAAATTAAATATATTAATTTTAAATAATTTGCTTATTTTTAAATATTAAAATGTAAAAATGAAACAAATGTACAAAAAAAAAACTGCCTTTATCATAATGAAGAACAAGCCTTGGTAATAAAATGAAATGCTTGAAAAAAAACAGTTGTGAAAAATAATAATATTTTAATAATAATAATAATAATAATAATAATCGTTTCATAAAGTACATGATATGCACTAATAAAAAATAACAATATATTAACTTAAAAAATAGGTAAATTAAATAAATATTACAATTTTAAAATAAAACAAATTAAACAAAATTGTACAAAAAACTGCCTTGACATCATAATGAAGAAAAAGCCTTGAAAAAAAAGAAATGCTTGAAAAAAGTAGTTTGTGAAAAAAAACTAAAACGGTGTACAAAAAGTCACATGCCAATGTAATTTTAAAGGGTTAGGGGTTTGTTTTGTTTTTTTTAAACACCATAATAATTGCTGCAAGCTCAAAGTCATTTTTTAAAATGCAACATCCACAACAAAACAAAAACAGAATTTCTACACTACATTTATTCTTTTTCAATCATCCATTACGCTAAGATGTGCGTCACAACATGGAAGAAAAGATCTGCTGCTGCCTAAGTTTCATCACAACTTTAACTCTAGTATAGCTTTGTTTGTGCAGGATGATAGATATAATATTTAGCATAACATAACATTCTTGACAGTTGATTGAGTTGACCAGTGAAATCAGTTCAAGGGCAGGTTTGCGTTTAACTGGTTAGAAAAAAATAAATAAATAAAAATCACGCCCAATTTAAACGAAAGTCACCTAAATTTACTTCTACAATTCAAGGGTATCACGGTTGCACTGTACTTTCAAAACAGGTCAGTGAATGGGAGGACTCACCGGAGGTATTGTGAACTATTTGTTTATAGGGAGCACGAGTGTAGAGGCCCCATCTGTCGGGATTTAACCGACTGCAGCTTTGGACGTGCCTCATTTCCAGAAGGACCTGTCGTAGCTTGAGGGGATACCAAGCTGACAGGCCTCAAAACGCTGCGTGGCTATCACAACACACTAATGGCGGTAAAGAGGGACGACTGATTACAGGGTTTGGCAGGCAGTCTGTCATACATGCCCTCACGTAATGGGCAAAAATGGAGTGTGGTCTCCTCAGACAGTGCTGACGGGTTTAGAGCGATCGCCATGCTGGGACTGAACGACCCTTTCCAATCCATATCTGTGTTGGTTGTTTCAAACTAGACTGTGTTATTGGATGTGGAGTTTTACTAGCATTTTTTAAATTATTTCTACTATTCAACATGTGAAAGTGAATGATTTGTGTCAGTATGGTGAGTTTTTATTTTTTTACCAACCTCATTGGAAAAATGTACCTGTGGCAACATATCAATTAAATTTATATTTAATTTTGCGACACTTTCAAAGTGAAATGTCCATTGAGTGGCGCTAAATGTGTCTTTAGTTTTATTCAAAGCAAATTTACATCAATCTGGCAGTGTTTTATTGTGTTGATTGTGTACGTGTCGCAGCAGTTCTGAAATGAAATATCCAGTGAGTGCCGCTAAAAGATTAATGCTGTATTGAGTTTCATAAATAACGTACTATTAACACTAAACCTAAACTGTGAAGCTAACCAATAGTGTTCACAAAAGTAATCAAGTAACCACGTTTTTGAGATATTTTATCATGTTTTATACTTGTTGTGTTAGGACTCATTCCCAAGCGCTTTGTATCGCAAATGAAATGCTGTACCAGGTGGGCTTTCAAGCATGTTTACAACATCGGAAAAGCCATACAAATGGACCTAGTATAAAATAAGTCTTTATCAATGAAGAATCCTCCGCTGTAATCATAATTTGTGTGAAAATGAATATAAATTGTTGGTGCTTCACGGGAAATTGTAGTAAATTGTATGTTGGTACATTTTCGTAGCAAAAAAAAAAAAAAAAAATGTAATGACAGAGGAATTTTTTTCATGGGTCCCTCATGGGATTGAATGAGCACACGATAAATCTCCACTATGGTTTTGGACAACGTCACCTCAAATAGTGCACTATGTAAGAACATAGGGCCAGTTTCAGACACAACCATCATTTTAGTTTTAGCTAAAGGTGACATATCATGAAAATCTGACTTTTTCCATGTTTAAGTGCTGTAATTGGGTCTCCAGTGCATCTAGCAACCCAGGAAACGTGAAAAAGAACAACCCAGCAACTTTGTTTTGGTAAGCCTTTTTCTGCAAACATCCCCGTGACATAGTAAGGAGGTCTTATTATAATATCACCACCCCTTAATCTGAACTGTCACGAATCCTGTCTGTGGATTTCCATCTGTTCACCACCAGAGGTCACCTTCTGATTACATTGACACTCACACTACATAAACTATTACACGTCACCCTGGACTACATTTCCCATGTTCCATTGCACTCGCCTGCAGCCAATCACACACACTTTAAATACAAGGCCCTAACCACCGTTCAGGGCCGAGTATTGTTTAGCGTTTATCGCTCTCCTAGTAATAGCTACATTACATAACATTTTGGGTTTTCTGATTTTAGTTTATTCTTGTTCATAGTCTGGTTACCTGAGTCTTGTATCCTAGCCTGTTTATCTTGTCTTGTCTGTCTGCTGCCTGCCCTGGAATTATTGCCTGTCTTGGATTATCTAACGCTATCTCACAACCAATTCGTATGTATTTTACGAGGTGGCTAATTCGTACGATTTCGTACGACCCCACTCATCACGGGTAGGATTAGGGGCAGGGTTAGGTGTAAGGCATTTTTTTGTACAAATTCATATGTATTGTGCAACTCGTAAAATACATACGTTTTAGCTAAAATCATATGAATTTCTACAAGTGAGGTCGTACGAATTCATACCAATTAGCCACCTTGTAAAATATGCACAAATTGCCATGAGATCGGGCTGGATTATCCCTTTGTCGTGTTATTTCAGACTCTGATTTGCACCTCGTCTGGACATTTGCCTGTCTGTGGATTACCTGTTTGCCTTTCCCCCTGGATTATGTTCACTGTCGACTGACGCTCGGCTTTTTTAAAATGTATTTATTTGGTTGTATTTATTTACTGTATATTACGCTGCTGCCATACAGATCTAATATAAACATGGGATTTCTTTCCCAGCTGTTTACATTAGACATGACTGACTGTTTTTGTAACTCATGTGTTTTAACATAATTTAACTTGTGTGTATTTGACAGTTTAAGCGCAATAAGACGTGAAAGAGAACTTAGTTTAGTACTCACATGCTGTGTGACAGCAGCTTTCTGTGCGTTTGCTTCGAATATGTGTGCTCAGAAAACCATATATCAGAAGTTTAAACTAATATGGTTCAAAATGCATGATTTCAGTGTGATAGACATGACAGTCAAAACCAAATAGATGTTTTTTGGCAGAGCGTCTGAGTAACGAGCTGTAAAGGCACAGTTCTATCAAAGTCCCTTTTAAAGGGGTCATCGGATGCCCATTTTCCACAAGTTAATATGATTCTTCAGGGTCTTAATGAAAAGTCTCTAATATACTTTGGATAAAAATTCTCAATGGTTGTGTAAAACAACACCCTTTTTACCTTGACAAAATCAGCTCTGCAAAAATCATCCTGTTCTGGTCGTGGTTGCTTTAAATGCAAATGAGCTCTGCTCGCCCCGCCCCCTCTTCTCTCTGTGGAGTGACGAGCCTGTTTACTTTAGCCGCATTTAGCCGCTAAACTTCCTAACTACCACGTTATAAGGAAAGGCGATCGCAAAGATTCATAAAAAAACGCTTATACTCACTTCTGCTGTAGGTGAAGCTGAATCACGAATGATTCGTGCGAACATAGACGGATATATGTAGATCGGGTGCCGCATTCCCTTCACAAACAAACGTAATCTACTGCATCTTCAGCAGCTCAGATGTCGGGAGTAAATGACGACCACTATGTTCATTATTACATCCAGCAACACAACACCTCAATCGCTCAATCTGAGATATTCTTGTCTAACTTGGAACAATGTAAACAATGGAGGTCGGACTGTTACAGCTGATATTGGTGGGTCTGAAGTAAGATGCTCATGTCAATCAACTATCATGGGAGTGTCCTCTGTGGGTGTGATGCCACAACGACAGGCATCTGAAAATGGCTCAATTTGAAAAAGGATATTATTTTTACAGATTAATTAAAAATCACTGCATGGATTTTTATCATTATAGGGTAGATTTGTACATACACTACCAACACACATTAATGTTCAAACAACATGTAAAAGTAAACATCCGATGACCCCTTTAAGGAAAGACCAAATTCTATCTAAATTAATGAGAGAATCATGAAATCTCAAAAACTGCCTGCTGAACTAACAATTAAATTACTTATTTCAAATCAGTGACAAAATTTAAAACAAACTGTCCCATGAATGTTGTTCCTAATGCTCAAATGATGTTAAAAAAGGCTTATTTTTCAGCTTGGACCAGCCAATGCGCATGTCAGATTTCTGTGGCAGCTGCAGTGATGCGATGACTGTTTTATTCAGTAGGCGGGACTATTCCACTATAGTGCGTGTTGCAGTTTCTCCCATTCATAAGTAATAGGAGTGAACCGTCTTTGTTTATCTATAGTCCTTGGTCCAATTCTGGAAAAGGGGGCGGGGAGCAGCAGCTTATTTACATTTAAAGAGACATGCACAAAAACAGCGTGTTTCCGCTTTGACTCAAAATAGGCATTTTCAAAATTATATAATAAATGATCTGTGGGGTATTTTGAGCTAAAACTTTACAGATGTATTCTGGAGACACCTAAGACTTATATTACATCTGGTAAAAAAAAAAGGCATAATACGTCTCCTTTAACAATAAAAACACTGCAGTGCAGTTCATAGGCTGTTAATGTTAGTTGCTAGGTTGTTGTTAGGAGGTTGTTAGCTTCTTTTAGATCAGGGGTGTCCAAACCCCATCCTGGATGGCCACTTTCATGCAGAGTTTAGCTTCAGCTTTAATTAAACACACTTAAAGCAATAAATCAATGTCTTCAGACTCAAAAGAAACTTAAAGACAAATGTGTAGGAGCTTTTTGGAGCTGAACTCTGCAGGATATTAACCCTCCAGGTGGTAGATAGATGCTTGCTAAAGTATTCTGTGTGTTATTTCTGCTTTACAATGTCGCTTTCAGGATGTTTTGATCATGTGTATCCATGTGTGTCTTGCAGTACTACAAACTAAGGTCACATCAAATTACGTCTACTATAAGAAATGACGCCCCCTACAAACAAACAGCCAACTAGGTGATGTCATCAGAGCTCCGCCTCCTGGAAATTGCTTCTACTTCTACTCTCTTAATTTTTCTTCACTATTGCCACCTAGTGGTAAGTCATACTGTATTTTATAGCTCAATGTTTTTAAAGCTGTCCTGTAGGCCCCCCAGCACTGTGTGTTTTGTATGTCTCCCTTATCAGACACACCCAGTGCAGGTCTTGCAGTCTCTACTAATGATGAGTGAGTGATGATGAGTTGAAACACACAAAATGTGCACTGCTGGAGGGTGTCCAGGACAGGTTTTTTAAGTTGTAATTAGTGTAATTAGTGTTGTTGTTACTCTTAACTTATGTTCGTTTAACCACAGACTTCAGATATACCAAAGACGGTTTACTCCCATTACTTATGAATGGGAGAAAGTGTAACGTGCAACATAGCGGAACAGTCTCACCTTCTCAATAAAAGAGCCAGTCGGCAATTGATAAAGTCATCGTATAGAAACAGTCAGCATTCTAAGATGCACACTAGGACTGTGCATGCACATTGGCTAGTCTAGCCTGAAAAAAAAAAAGCTTTTTTAATGCTATTGGAGCATAAGAAACAACATTTATGAGGCAGTTGTTGTCCGATTTCATTGGTGATTTCAAATATGAAATGACTTAGATTTACGGTGCAAACCGCCTTTTGGCTTTAAAATAGTACTGTCAGGTTTTAATAAAGATGCACAGTGAATAATTAGCGCTGAAAAGGCGTGGACACAGTTGTTTTTGTGCCTGACATTATTGAATATGCATTTGTAAGAGTTTCGTTTCATGATTTACTAGCGTTTGCGCTCGTCAAATTACTGGTATCTGCACCATTATTATAACGCTCAAAGGAAAACATGCGTGGAAAAACATATGTGTGAAAAAAGCAGCGTGTTTCTAAAAGGCAGATTGCTGGCACAAACAGCCATTTTAGCCCTGCTGAAAGAAACAATGGAATCCATTGCAGAATTTATAATGGTTAAACTGGTTATAATGGGAATTGTATTGATTTTAATAGTAACTGAAATGGTGCCTGTTGATCTTCATTGGTAAATTGGTCACCTTTTATTGTTGGCTTGTTAAAACCATTAAATCCTAATGGAACATTTCCCAAACACACTACAGGACACCATTTTTTAATGGTTTTAATGGTTAAACGTCGATGGTTTGTAATGATTTTTGTAGTGGAAACCATTAGAATTTCTGTGATGGTTTGTACTGTGTTTTTTAGCAGACAGGATAGCTCGAGCAAGTTTAAGTGCTAAAAATGCTTGGTGAAATACTCTTAGAGCAAAAAAGAGAATCCTAAATTTAGGACTGACACACCCATTATTTTTAAAATTTTCTCCTAAATGGGCAAGTTATGAGCTACTTTTAGCCTTAAGATGTTTTGTGAATATGGACCCTGGCCTTTAATGTCTTAAACAGACTTTGGTTTATCTTATATTATGTTAGGTATCAAAATTTTTGACATCATAAAAGCCTTACTTGAAACAAAAATACCTGTATTGTGATATATATTGTTATATATCAAATAAAATTCATATTGTGGTAAGATTTTGGTCATATCTCTCACCCCTAGGTTGGGGATAGTTTTGGTGCTATAGTTTCCAGAAAAAGCCTGATTCGTTATCACATTTTTCACTAATAGCTGTTGTATTTCCAATAGCTGAAGTATTTCATACTTGATAACATTTGAAATCAATATAATTTTGCCTTGCAAACATTTCACACCTGAGATTAAATTAATGTATATCATTTCAGTGCCAGTTTTTCTTTGTGGGATGCATAACGTACAGTAATAAGAGACATAACTTGTAGTGGTTGTAGTTTGTAATCCTGCAGGACGAAGACAGCGACAGCATTTGTTGGCAGCGGCTATTTTCACTTAGTGTAAATAGCATCTAATTGGTGTTTACACTAAGTGAAAATAGCCATAGATTCTATTTACACTAAGTAAAAATAGCAGTATTTTCTTAGCGACAGATGCTATTTACATTAAGTGCAAATAGCTATAGATTCTATTTACAATGTTAAAATAGTTTAATTTTATTTATACTACTTATTGCAAAAAGTGGCAATTATCTGCACCTCAGTATTGTAGGTTATTATAAAACCATATGCAATAATAACGTATTGAGTGTAAATTAGAATTTTAATCCAAATCTAATCTAATCCAAATTTAATTTTTACCCAATACTGTATTTTCAACTTTCAGATTATTTCCTTCATTTTTATTGAAAATTAATGTCGTTCCGATGCAATATGAGATTTGAAAATGGGGAGAAAAAAAAAAGTTTGGCAAAAGGCGGATTCGAACTCGGGTCGATCGGGTCAAAAAGACCACAGCACACACTTTACCATCCTTACCACTGGAGGTGATGCTTGACAATTGTCTTTTGTAATCTTGACTAGTTTAACCACATGCTGGTGGATGGACTTAGTGTAAATAGCCTCTGCCAAAAAGACATTTTTTGTTTTGCTTGCCAGGGTCTTACTATATGGTTTTGATTCTGGGTGGTTGCTAGTGTGTGTCTGTATGTTTTTTAGGATCTTCATGGTGGTTGCTAACTTGCTGTAACCACATTACTATGTGGTTTCTAGGGTGTTTTGGGTCAAGTCTCTATGGCATTCTGGTCTCTAGATATGCCTCAGGTCCCACCTTCAGTCCCCCTGTTTGGTTTTTATCACCTGTTTAATTGCCATTTAGATGTAAAGAATTAAAATAAAATGCCTAAACCTAATATCAACAATAGAAATATTGAATAATGAGGAGATAACTGTGCTGAATATCGCATCAGTCCAACTTATATTATAATAGTTTGTTGTTTTTTGAATGTTTTATCAATGCACTTTGTTCTTTTTGTTAAAAAAATGGAGAAGATGGTTGCAGATCTCAGACCGGAGTTTATTTTTAAGACTATTTGAACCTCAGCAGCCTTGAGTAGCTGCGTGTTTTCCATGATCAGTATGTGGGTGTCTGACGCCTTGAAGTGTCCAGGTGTTGCTGTGAATGTTATCACAAGACCTGGAACTGAACTCCACTCAAAGAGAGCATGTCAAAATCAAGCTGCTTGAAGTCTTTTGTTTCTCCTCTCGTTCTGATAAACCTGCCCAAGTTCACCGCTTTAAATCATATATGTTGAAGACAGGCTTTGCATTTGTGAGATAAGATAATATTCCAAGTTAGCAGAAAACACGGCTGTTGAATGGATCGGTAATGAGAAAATATGGATGTCTTGCTCAGAAATCTTTGGGTCACTATTTTTTGTCCAGATTTAATAATTCATACAATAATTAATTGAAAATGTGATGTTTTTAATTTTTGATTAAAATTATTTACATTTTTGTTGTTGTTGAGTGTCAAGGTGATACAACTGTTCTGATATAAGAAAGAAATCAGACACACTAAAATAATGAAATTTGTACTATTTCAACAATTTAATAAAACACTTTCAGTGCTTAATAAATATTTAAAAAAAATCTTTGAAATAAACGTGATGCAACTAACAAAGTCATGGAAAGACCAGAATATCATAGAGATCTTAAAGTGAGTTTTTAATTGTTTTTATTTTACATTTTTGCCAAACTGGTATTGAATTGGTACAATTTCATGCCGTCTTATACATATGATTTCATACGATCTGCTTTGTCACTTTTTTGTTTCTAAAAATCATGTTTTTTGAGATTAGGTTGAGCAATACCTTAGCAATCACCCAATATACCAGGCAATACACTACACAACTTTTGCCAAGATTCTTGCCCGGATTTGGAGTCTGGGGAAATCCGAGCTAGTCTGCAGATTGGAGTTGACAGATTTCATAGAAAATCGCAAAGCATATCATGGTCACAGTGTCCGAATTTTTAGGTTCAGACCATGAATCCATCTAGTTGTTTAATCTATGATGGGCAGTTTTTCCTCTGTGACTCTTTACAAAATTGGCAAGTGTATGATGCCTAGCATTTTAAAATCTGTTCAGATTTTTAAAAGTTGTGTAGTGTTTTCCAGCCTAGGGGGTAGGGGGGCGTGGGCACAACCTAACACTTTTTGACTTTCTCAGTTTGTGTAAATCCACGTGGGGCTGTGAGTATATTTTTTTTTATCTAAATCAGTTTCACATGTGTCTAGTAGTAATATGTTGCTTTGTTTCATAATTACAGTGTATACATTTTTCGTAATTCACCTCAAAAGAATGAAAGTGAAACGTGACAACATGCCCCGTATGTGGGGTACATTATGACATGTGAGGGGCATGTTGTTACATGACCATATGACAGCTTAAAATGATCTAATGAAAAAAAAAAATACAAGACAATCTAAAATATTATGTCAGTAAAATAAAATTAGCGTTTTAAAATAAACTCATAAACACATAAAAGTAAATGGTGTAAATTACAGTGCTAATGTCATAGGATAGCATAATTTAATAATAGCGGGGCAGATTAGCAAATTTGATTGGCAAATCTGCGCAAATTCTGAACGAGTACTGAATCTCTGGATCAAAACACAGCAAAGAAGAAGCAGAAACAAGCGATTGTATATATGAAGCAGATGCATGTGTAAAATAATGTAATCATCAAACATTAAGCAGCATATAAATCAAAACTGCCTAAAGTTACAGAACGAAATGTTGTGCCAGGAAGTGGTTTAGGACTGTGAAGCTTTGTGGGTTTTGATCATCAATCTGAATCCCATATGGACATACAGTGCCTATAGAAGATCATCATATCCCTTTGAAATAGCCTTATTTGCAATTTTGGTCTTACAACATCCAACCAATGAACATAACAGTGCTGAAAATTAATTAAAAAACAAACAAACAAACAAAACTAGAATAACAGCGCTAGAAAAGACATCAGTCCCTTGATTTACTTTGTAGAGCCACCTTTTGTGTTAATTACAGCTGTTAGTCTTTTTGGATTTACAGACGTACTAGCTTTACACACCTTGATTGGGTAATATTTGCCCATTCCTCCTTGCAGAATTGCTCAATTTCAGTCAAATTCTGTGGTGAGTGCCAATGGACTGCTCTCTTCAAATCCATCCAGATTTTCAATTGGAATTAAGTTAGGGCTCTGACCTGGCCACTCCAGGACATCCACCTTCTTATCCTTAAGCCATTTGGTTGTTGTTTTGGCAGTATGTTTAGGGTCATTGTGGTGTTGGAAGGTGAATGACCTGCCCATCTTCAGCTGTCTAGCAGAGGGACACAGGTTTTCCTCAAGAATTTGGATGTACTTTTAGATGTACTGACCAATCTCCCAGTCCCAGCTGAAGAGAAACACTTCCACAACATAATGCTGCCACCACCAAGCCTAACAGTAGGTATTGGGTGGTGTGCTGCGTTTGCTTTTTGCCAAACATAGCACTTGGAATTAAGTCTGATAAGGTCAGTTTTGGTCTCATCAGACCATAGCACCATTTGCCAGAAGGTATCAGACTCTTCCAAATGTGTTTTTGCATAGCGCAAACAAGAAAGGCTTCTTTCGTGCCACCCTGGCATACAGGCCAGCTTTGTGTAAAGCTTGGGAGATAATTGACACATGCACAGACTGACCAGACCCAGCCATAAAGTCCTTCAAAGTTGCCTTTGGCCTCCTGATAGCCTGGTAGTTGTCTTATCAATGTCCTCCTGGCTCTGTCATCTACTTTGGATGGACGGCCTGATCTAGGCAATGTGCTGGTGTTGCCATACGCTTTCCACTTCTTAATGATGCTCTGAACAGTACTCCAAGCGATAGCTATAATGTTTAAAACCTTTGAAATGTTTTGGTAGCCTTCTCCTAACTTTATCCCGGAGGTCTTTTAAAAGCACTGTCCCAAACATGGCGAATTCTTTGCCGTACCATGCGCTACTAACAGTGGAATCTTTAAGAAACAGCTTGTTTTATTCTGAAGTAATCAACACCACTACTATTGATGTCAGGTGGGGCAATTAGCCTGGTGTTTAGTCTGGAAGCTGATTGCTTGCACCTGAGCAAGTTTATAATGGTATACACAAAGGGGCTGATCACTTCACCAAACCAGGCCTTTCACTGATCAATTTTTAATAATCCTCCAGAATTTTTAAATATTGTGTCTTTACTTTAATGATGAGTGTTATAATGTGTACATTAAGCTCAAAAAAGTTAGAATTTATTTTATTTTCCAGAGTGTAACGTCACAAACCCTGTTGAAAAAAAAACAGCATATGCTGGTTAGGTAGGTTTAGATGCTGGGATGCTGGTTTATGTTGGTCCTTATCTGGTCATGTGCTCGTTCAGGACCAGCTTAAACCAGCTAAGGGCCAGCTAAGGGCCAAGAACTAGCATAAACCAGCAAAGGACCAGCTAAAACCAGCATCCCAACATCAAAACCTACCGAATCAGCATATGCTGTTTTTTTCAAAAGGGAAAGATAAAGGTTTTCACAGGGTATGACGCTTTTCTATAGGCACTGTAGTATTTGACACCATTTTATTAGCTTTTTGTTGTTCAGAATGCAGATTTTTAAAAAAATACATATTGTACATATTTTACAAAAAATGTTGTATAAAGTCATACGAAATTCGTGACCTCACTTGTACAAATATATCTGATTTTAGCAAAAACATATTTTACGAGTTGCACAATATGTACACTGTAAAAAAAGTAAAATTTACAGTAAAAAACAGAAGCTGTGGTTGCCAGAATTTTACGGTAGCAATGTTTTTGGTTTTACGGTTTTAACTTTAAATTTACATTTAAATACCGTAATTTCATTAACTGATATAATATTATTATATCAACCTATTGAAGTACTGAAATGTGTTTTGTACCTTTGTAATATTTAATTCAAATTCAATTCAAATTTATTTGTATAGCGCTTCTCATGATACATATCGTTGCAAAGCAACTTCACAGCAAATTAAAGTTTTTACAATATATTTAGTGGTAGCTTACTAGTGGTTACTACGGTTATTCACCATAAATTATACATTATTATACATTATTTTTCCATTTCCAAAACAGTATACTACTGTAAAATTACATGCAATGTCCAATACAGTTTTTCACCATATATAGTAGGGGAACTTATTGTTAACCATTTAACAGGGTTTTACTGTGACATTTTTACAGTATTTTACCGTTAAATTCACCGTCGTTTTTTACAGTGTACCTACCTGTCACTGAAATCGCACAAATTTGAATTAGTGAGGTCGTACGAATTCATATGAATTAGCCACCTCATAAAATATGTACAAATTGGTCGTGAGATAGCATTGGAAACACCCACGTTCAAGTGTTGATAAGAAAGAATTAATAAAGCTAGAACAAAACATTTTTTTTTAAGCTTTTGGCATATTGCAACTTCAGATATTCATACAACAGAATATTCTGGGGGCTATGAAAGTTTTGTTAAAACAATCAAAAATGCTGGTAGAGAAAAAAATTCTGGGGGGAAAGAAGAAAAGTTAATCAAAACATAAGATCGGGTTGAGCAATACTAGCAATCACTTCCAAATGAAATAAAGCATAACCCTAACATAATCTACCCTAGATGGACGCTTTGTTCATATGAAAATCTCACTGGATTACTGCAATATCTGCATTTGTTTGGAAAACTAAAATGAGTATGTCCTTCTGGCACACTAAAGCTGAGGACATGTATGCAGTATTTAAATCTTTGATGTGTTTTTGAAGTTTATACTTGTGGCATTAGTCAGAGCACCGAACATAAACCACAGGGGGAATTTGCTTCTAATATGTGTGTCAGCTCTTTCATCTGTCTTGTCCTTGTTCGCTAAAACGCCTTGAAAGTGGCATGACATCATGCGGCTGCAGCTCCTGTCTTGAGTTAGCGTGAAGTGCCCTGTCAAATATCTTCTTGGGGCTGTTAGTACCTGCATGTGTCTTAATCCACTCAATTTCGCTTGTTTTTTTCTGCTTAAATGGCAGAGAAGAATGCCTGAGGACTGTCAGCAAACACCTGCAGTCTGCGCTCCCCAGCCAGATCTCTTGGCCTCCAACGACGCTGGCGCAACTCGAGAAAGATATTAACGACTGGGAGAAATGTAACAAACAGTAACGCTGCGGCTCTCACACTTTCGGTTGGCTGGGGGCCAGGAGGGATAACAAGCCGGGGCAGCGAGAAACCCACAGAGCCGGGCCTAAGTCTTCCAGACGGTGTTGGCATGATGAAAGGGAGCTTCTCAATGGCTCATCTCACCGCAGGCTCGGCTATGAGCTCTACTTTTTTTCTGAAAGCTGCAATAATTACATGTAAGCAAGGGTTAAACTTTGACTTTTACACCTGTAAAGTGAACAGCTGCAGATTTGTTGAGCGACAGCGATACATAGCTGTCAGTCGCGCTTAATCTGAGGGTTTGTGCCGCTCAAGTGCACCGAGTTGCTTCCTGCTTCAGACCACCACGTCTGGAGTCCCATGACTTTATGTTTTTGGGAAATTTGTTTTATATTGTGTTTATATCAATTTTTTTTTTTTTAATATATATACTTGTACATTTTAAAAATCTTTAGCTGCAGATAATATAACATTAACACACTTAAGTACACTTTTAAAAAGTTAAATTTGTAATTTCTAATTAAAAGTTTTACTCTAGAGGACATTTTAAATGATTAAGTTTTAATAATGTCTTGTGCTTTAAGAAAGTAATTATTTTAATGTAACTATAGCATTTACATACAAAAGCACATGTAAAATACAAAATAAAATAAAATAAAAGTTTTTGTGTACATAATATATGTGTGTGTACTGTTTATTTATTATGAATATATAAAGACACACATACAGTATATATTTTGAAAATATTTACATGTATTTAAATGTATATTTTCTAGATTAATATAATTTATATTATACATACATATATGTAATTTATAAAATAACCTTTTTCTTAAATATATACATGCATGTTCGTGTGTATTTATATATACATAATAAATATACACAGTACACACAAAAATTATTTTGGTTATTTTGGATGGGATTATACAATACATACATACACATATAACACATATATAATATTACATTTAAAGTTTTAATATATTTTAAAATTGACTAAATTGTAACTTCATCATAAAATGAGTAATTACGAATATATTTAAATACACAGCATGAAAATTTTGACTGAAATTATATTAAAGTATATTTTAGTTTACCTTAAATGCTGGTTGGTGCATCGGCAATACATATTGACCATATTTCAAAGAGAATAGAAGTAATTATGAAATTACATATGAAGATGTATATAGGTTTTAAGTCAGTCAAGAGCAAAAAGTTTAGCTAATTGCATATTATATTAATATATACAGAATACACTTTGATTTATTAACTTGCAATTAAGCATCTGAAAACATTGTGTAGAGTCTGCCCTTGTTCTTTTAAAGTGTATTTTTCCATATAATCTTTTTTTAAAAACATGCTAAAGTGAATGCATCTTTAAGGGACCTTATATTTTAGATTATATATTGTCATCATAATCTTGGTTATAGGGCATATTCACAAAAAATGTGTTTTTGTGTTACACTGTGCTGTTTTGAAATTATTTTTCTATGTAAATGTGCCAGACAGGTGTTTTTTAAAGGGTTAGTTCACCCAAAAATGTAAAGTCTGCCATTAATTACTCACCCTCATGTCGTTCCAAACCTGTTAGACATTCGTCCATCTTCAGAACACAAATTAAGATATTTTGGATGAAATCTGAGAGCTTTCTGACCCTGCATAGGCAGCAATGCAACTGGCACATTCAAGGCCCACAAAGGTAGTCAAGACATTGTTAGAATAGTCCATGTGACATTAGTGGTTCAAACTTAATTTTATGATGCTACAGAAATACTTTTTGTGTGCAAAGAAAACAAATATAACAACTTTCCATTCAATGGTGTATGGTGGCATTAGCTTAGCAACACACTAACGTCAAACTCTATTGAAATTGAGTGTGTGAGAAGCGCCATTTGTTTGAGAATTCAACAGAATGTTCTAAATCCCTCATTTATTTCAGTTGAAATAGAAGACAGCTGTAACTTTTTGGAATGCTATGGAATATTTTGACCAAAATCCCAATCTATACACCTCTTTATAAAACATTCCCACAGTGTTGATTCAACGGCTTTGGTGAATAGCAAAGTTGTACTAACAAAATGCTTCAAAATATCTATGTTTAGACATATTATAGGTGTGGATTCACCTAAATCAGACCAAGGATTCATTGAAGGACCCACATTTTGTTTTGACTGTAAATGTTCAAGGTGCAAGCAGAGCAGCTTCTCTAGTCTTTTCCTTTTGTTCAGCTCAATGCTTTTTATTCACTAGCCTCTTTATATTGTGCTCTTTTGAATTGGCCTGTACCAGCAACATTCCTTCAGACTAAATTCAAGAGTTTTGCAGCGTAAGTCGAATTGGAGAAGAATATCCAGCAGTGTGACCTATCTATCTATCTATCTATCTATCAGGGGCGTTTTGTTTAAGGAGGCAAGAGTGCCTCCTGAAAATATTGGATGGGAAAAAAATTCATATTACAAAAATAAAACAATGCTAATATTACAAAATATAACATTTAAAAGTGTATAAATCACTCATCTTCCTAAAGAAATAGAGCAGCAGGTGTCCATCGCGATATGATTGGATATGACTGATTTTGTTGAGCTGTGATTGGTTCATGTGATTAATCCCGCCTCTTGTGTTCGTGCGTTGTTTTCTCCGTTCGCGAATCGCGAATCAGTCTGAATGAACAACATAATGGCGCTAATGGGAAGACTAATTAAAGAAAGTAAGTAAACAACTCACGTTCCTAGATAAAACCACTTTGTTACGTCAAAATAAGACTTAAAATGGCATGAAAACACAGTCTGTGATAGTTTTTAGTGAGTAATCAGCTTGGTGATATTTAAAGTAAATCTCCATGTCTGTGACCAATATTTATGGAGCTTTCTTAACTAATGACCCCAAAAATTAAACAATAGTTAAAACTATTGAAAGGAATAGCTGAACGTAAGACAAAACAAATAAAATATATTGTCTAAATTGTTACTGCCTTGAGTAGAGTTAACATTGTGGAATAAATATAAAATGCTTAAAAACACTAACTTGATAAAAGTCATACTTGGCCTTAATAAGTCAAATATGTGTTTCTGGGCCACAAATATGGGTATATTTGTAGCAATAGACAAAAATACATTGTGTGGGTCAAATGATCGTTTTTTCTTTCATGCCAAAAATCATTAGGATATTAAATAAAGATCATGTTCCATGAAGATATTTTGTAAATTTCCTACTGTAAATATATCAAAACTTAATTTTTGATTAATAATATGCATTGCTAATAACTTCATTTGGACAACTTTAAAGGCAATTTTCTCAATATTTAGATTTTTTTTTTTTTTTACCCTCAGATTCCAGATTTTCAAATAGTTGTATCTCGGGCCAAACGTTGTCTTATACTAACAACACATACATCAATTGAAAGCTTTATCTCGAAATTTCGAAAGAAATGGACCCTTATGACTGGTTTTGTGGTCCAGGGTCACATATATCTATCTACCTAGCTTTAAAATACACAATATTTATTCAGACTAAAGTGTATTTAGTTTAATGTGATCAAAAAATGTGACCCTGGACCACAAAATCAGTCTTAAGTAGCACGGGTATATTTGTAGCAACAGCCAACAATACATTGCATGGGTCAAAATTATCTTATTTTTATTATTTTTTATTTATTTTTATTATTTTTAATTATCTATTATTATTATTTTTCTTTTATGCCAAAAATCATTAGGATATTAAGTAAAGATCATGTTTCATTAAGATATTACTACCGTAAATACGTCAAAACTTAATTTTTAATTAGTAGTATGCATTGCTATAAACTTTTTGCACCCTCAGATTCCAGATTTTCTGAGTTGTATCTCCAAAATATAGCCAAATATTGTCCTATCCTAACAGACGTCAATGGAAAGCTTATTCATTCAGCTTTCAGATGATGTATAAATCTCAATTCCGAAAAATATATTTTTATGTTTTTAAGAATGTTTAAACGAACTTGTGAACAAGCATAAAAATAATATGAATATATTTATTCACGCTAAGGTGTATTTTGTTTAATATCATTAAAATATTATTTTGAACACATCAAAGAATAGCTTATGAATAAAAGCTACTTTAAACATAATTTAATGCTTTATCATATACTATATCATATTTAAAAAAAAATACATTGGAGATTACTTAGTTTCAGTAAAATAATACACTGTATAATTTCTTCTCTCAACACAATCACATTGATCTGAAAGTTTGAAGACTTAAACTGATGACTGTGACTCTAATCAGATGACAAGTCTCTGTCCAGCCAGATGATGGCACTGTGTATCCATCATGCACTGCGTCTGACGCACTCAGAGCCTGCAGGCGCTGCCACGGGCTGTCATTTTTTTGTTTTGCACTCAGTAACCCAACAAGTTTGAATAGATCTGAAGCATGGAGGTAAACAGGAGTAAACAAGGCACAGTATGATTTACACATTTAAAAAAAAAACACCTGTACAAATGAGGTTACATTCATTTGGCCCTAGAGTATTAAAATACAACTACTTAATTTTTAATCATTTGATGTACTTTATTCAGTTTAGATTTAGAAACAGCACACTTAATATTTCTAATATTAATAAGCATTAACAGATACATTTGTGTAAAAGTGCATTTTTCAGACACAAGTCAACTATAAAAGGACACAAAGGGAAAATTTTCTTTTTTGTTATTACTTATTTCACTGCACTAACAGCTATATTTCTTTGATTAAAAAATAAGCAGAGCAACTGCTGTCTGGTTTATCATTTACAGTATGTGAATCATAAATTCATTTGCCAAAGTGGTCTAAACTGTAAACATTATGTGTAAACAATGTATCAAACATTAATCAAGTGACAGCGTTTTGCTCTAAAGATTTGAAACGTAATAAAGAGCATCTATTTAAAACACGTAAATGCAGTTCCTCATACTTTGCGTAGTTGTTTGATACATCTAGGGCTTTTTATTTCAGGGCGACAGCGGTACGAGCTGCGAATAATGGCCGGCAAAACTCAGGCGCTCACTGGCTCAGATCAGCAGACATGACATAAATGGATAAGTAGCCATCATTACATGAAAGATTGTTTGTTCAGCTAAATTGATCCCTCTGTTTTCTAGGGCTTGTTTGCTGTGCTCTAGCTGTCGGCCGCACAATGTGGGCTCGCCGCTGAGAAAACGACCGCCCGCTCTATTTATCCGCACGGACCAGCAGTGCTTTCGCACGAGCATTCAAATTCATCTCCAAAGTGCATGTGTCCACATAACCTCTCGCATACACGGCTTCCAAGAGGCGAGGGTGTGCTCGTACTGGCAGGGTTGGGCCGAGATCAGAAGTAACATACAGGTGCACCGTAACAATTGACTGCGGATTGATGTTGCCTACAGAGAAGTTGTGGTTTAGTACCTGCGTGACTGCAGCGGGCAACCCGGGGAAGGTGGAATGGGGCGGCAGCTGTGTGTATGGAAATTCTTTTCTTGTTTGTTTGCTTTTGGACGGTGAGAGCACCGCTGCGCTCTAATGACGCTAATCCCTCCTTAACGCCGGCGGAAATACTGATGGTTTCAACAGAAACTCTGGACAATGTCCCCGTCCAATCCTCACTTAGATCCGAGACGATGAAGTTTGTTTCATCTATGTATCTAACTTATCATGAACTTGTTACCTTCTGCTAAGCAAATATTGGTTTATGAGGCCTCGAGGCTTTTCATGTTGAGAATAGATGTCCGCTGAGTCAACAGCCGCAATAAGAAAGTCAAAGTCTTGGACAAAAAGACGTTTGGATTTGGCTTGTCAGATGAATAGTCTACAGGGTTGGCTTCAAGCACCAGCAGCTCCTTGAGGTGGGCGAAACGCGCGCGAACGTTCACCCAGCTGCAGCGGATCATGCGTTTTAACGTCTTGAGGGGACAGAAAAACAAAAGGCGTGCAAATGAAAGAGTGTCCAGAAACAGGATGGAGCACAAACAAGTAACAATGCAAACCACTTGAAATGCTAAATCTGAAGGACTGATGTTTCGCCAGCACATCTGTTTCAGATGTAGGTTAAACAAAGAGACACATCTGAGTTTGGTGTAACAGTTTAAATACATCACAGTTGAACACACTCTCGTGGCCGTTTTATAGCGGTTAATTTGTATGAATTTTATAGGATCTTACTCATACATTTTCATACAATCTGCTCACGCCCCAGTGACAGTTAAAAAAAAAACTATGGCTAATTTGTATGAATTCATAAGTTTTTGCATGATCTGCTTACGCCCCACTGATGGTTAGGTTTAGAGGTGGACTCACTTTCTCACATTTTTTTTATTTTATTATAAAAATCATACATTTCTGTACAAATCAAATTGAAGAAATTCATACAAAATCTGCAGCACTGCAGTTATAAGAAAATGTAACATTATTATCCATTGGTTCGTGCACTAATATCATTATTGTTATCGTTTATGGTGTGAACGGGCCTTTAGAATGTTTTTTTTCCAGCTGATGAACGATAAAGTCATTGACAGCCAATTAGAACTAACATAACTGTAAAGAAAGTATTTAACTTCAAAACTTCTAAACCAAACTTTTATAATAAAATGCAACATTAACGTTCAGCGCTAATATCGTTATGGTTATTTTTATAGTTAGCATTTTGGCTAGTTATGGCTAATTTGTATGAATTTCATTTGTACCTTTTTGTATGATCTGCTTACACCCGACTGATGCTTAGTTTTGGGGGGTGGACTCACTTTCTTACGTTTTTTCTAAAAATCATACATTTCTGTATGAATCGAATTGTAGAAATTCATACAAAATCTGCAGCACTGCAGTTATAAGAAAATTAAACTTTTTCATCCATTGATTTGTGCACTAATATCATTATAGTTATCGTTTATGGTGTGAACGGCCCTTTAGAATGTTTTTTTTTTTTTTTTTTCCAGCTGATGAACAATAACAATATTGACAGCCAATCAGAACTAACATAACTATGAAGAATGTATTTAAAGTGACAGATGACAAAACCGCAGCACACAATTATAATAAAATGCAACATTAACGTTCAGCGCTATTATCGTTATGGTTATTTTTATAGTTAGCATTTTGGCTAGTTATGAAAAAAAATAATAATAATTTTTTCCAGCTGATGAACAATAAAAATATTGACAGCCAATTATAACTACTTTAAAGAAAGTATTTAAAGTGACAGATGACAAAACCGCAGCACACAGTTATAATAAAATGCAACATTAACGTTCAGCGCTATTATCGTTATGGTTATTTTTATAGTTAGCGTTTTGGCTAGTCAGAAAAAAATATTTTTTTCCAACTGATGAACATTAAAAATATTGACAGCCAATTATAACTACTTTAAAGAAAGTATTTAAAGTGACAGACGACAAAACTGCAGCACACAATTATAATAAAATGCAACATTAACGTTCAGCGCCAATATCGTTATGGTTATTTTTATAGTTAGCGTTTTGGCTAGTTATGGCTAATTTGTATGAATTTCATTCATACCTTTTTGTATGATCTGCTTACGCCCCACTGATAGTTAGTTTTGGGGGTGGACTCACTTTCTTACATTTTTTTTTTTAAATCGTACATTTCTGTATGAATCAAATTGTACAAATTCATACAAAATCTGTAGCACTGCAGTTATAAGAAAATGTAATGCTATTATCCATTGGTTGGTGCAAAATGCTTCTTTTTTCCAGCTGATGAACGATAAAGTCATTGACAGCCAATCAGAACTTACCTAACTTTAAAGAATCTTTAAAGAGTTTTTAAAGAACTTTAAAGAATGTATTTAAAGAATGTATTTCAATTATAATAAAACGTACCATTATCGTCCAGCGATAATATCGTTATGGTTATTTTTATAGTTAGCGTTTTTGGTGTGAAAAGGCCTTTTCAATAGTTTTTCTCAGCTGATGAATGATAAAAACAGCGATAGCCAATCAGAATCCATCGACAAGAGCTTAAGCATTTAAAGCGACATGACAAAATTGCAGTGCACAATTATAAGAAAATGCAACATTATAATCCAGCGCTAATATCGTTATAGTTATCTTTATAGTTATTGTTCAGGTCTTCATCAGAATACACTTGTTCAGGCCAATCAGAATACACTTAACTTTAAAGAGCTTAAGCATTTAAAGCAATGAATGACAAAACTGCAGTGCGCAATTATAAAAAAACGTAACATTATAGTTCAGTGCTGATATCGTTCTAGTTATTGTTATAGTTATCTTTATAGTTTGTATATTTTGGTATGAACGGGCCTTTAGAAAAAAATCCAATCAGAATCCACTTTAAAAAGCTTGAGCATTTAAAGTGACAGACGACAAAACTGCAGCCCACAATTATAAAAAAAAAAATGTAATGTTGTCATCCATTGGTTTGTATGCTATTTTTTTGTCATTATAGTTATCTTTATAGTTATCGTTATTGGTGTAAATGGGCCTTTAGAGCTATTTTTTTCCAGCTGATGAACAACAAAAATATCAACAGCCAATCAGAATCCACTTAACTTTAAAAAGCTTGAGCATTTAAAGTGACAGATGACAAAACTGCAGCGTGCAATTATAAGTAAAATGCTAATATCAGTGTTTTTATAGTTATCATTTTAAGTGTCACCTGGCCTTTTGAATAATTTTTCTTAGCAGATGAATGCTAAAAATATTGACAGCCAATCAGAATATACTTAGCTTAAAAGATCTTGAGCATTTAAAGAGACAGATTACAACACTGCAGCAAAACAAAATGGAAACCATTGGTTTGTGCATGAATATTGGTATCTTTATAGTTATCGTTCTCGGCGTGAACAGGCCTTTAGAGTACTTTTTCCCAGCTAAAGAACAATAAAAATTTTGAAAGCCAGTCAGAAACCACTTAACTTTAAAAAGCTTGAGCGTTTAAAGCGACAGACGACAAAAATGCATTGTGCAATTGTAAGAAAACGTAACGTTATAGTCTATTGGTTTGTATGCTAATAGCATTATCAAAATTATTATTGTTGTTGGTGTGAACGGGCCTTTAGAACGTTTTTGTTTTCTTTTCCAGCTGATGAACGATAAAACTTTGGCAGCCAATCAGAATCCACTGACTTTAAAGAGCTTGAGCATTTAAAGTGACAGATGTCAAAAATCCATTGCGAAATTATAAGAAAACATCTTTATAGTTGTTGTTTTAGGTGTGAACAGGCCTTTAGAGTAATTTTTCTTAGCTGATGAACGATAAAAATACCGACAACCAATCAGAATCCACTTAACTTTAAAAGGCTTTAGCATTTAAAGTGACAGACGACAAAACTGCAGCATGCAACTGTAAGAAAATATGTTATTGTCCAACGCTAATATTGTTATATAATTATAGTTCTTGGTGTGAATGAGCCTTTAGAACTAATTTTTCCAGCTGATGAATAATTAAAATACTGAAAGCCAATCAGAATGCACTGAACTTTAAAAAGCTTGAGCATTTAAAGTGACAGATGACAAAACTGCATTGCGAAATTATAAGAAAACATAGTGTTATCGTCCATTGTTTTTTACACTAATATCGGTATCTTTATAGTTATCGTTTTAGGTGTGAATAATAAAAATATCGACAGTCAATCAGAATCCACTGTACTTTAAAAAGCTTGAGCATTTAAAGTGACAGACAACAAAATTGCAGCAAGCAACTATAAGGAAATATAATGTTATCGTCCAGCTCTTACATTGTTATGGTTATCTTTATAGTTATCGTTCTTGGTGTGAACAGGCCTTTATTTTTTTTCCAGCTGATGAATGATAAAAATATCAACAGCCAATCAGAATCCACTGAACTTTAAAAAGCTTTAGCATGTAAAACAGCAGGTGACAAAACTGCAGCACGCAGCTATAAGAAAATATGTTATCGTCCAATGCTAATATTGTTATACAGTTATTGTTCTGGGTGTGAATGGGCCTTTAGAACAAATTTTTCCAGCTGATGAACAATGAAAACATTGACAGCCAATCAGAATCCACTTAACTTTAAAGTGACAGATGACAAAATATAATGTCCATTGGTTTGTACTCTAATATCGGTATATTTATAGTTATCATTCTAGATGTGAACAGGCCTTTATAGAGTATTTTTTTGAGCTGATGAATGATAAAAATATTGAAAGCCAATCAGAATGCACTGAGCTTTAAAAAGCTTGAGCCTTTAAAGTGACAGATGACAAAACTGCATTGCGAAATTATAAAAAAAAAAACAGTGTTATCTACCATTGTTTTTTACGCTAATATCGGTATCTTTATAGTTATTGTTTTAGGTGTGAATGATAAAAATATCGACAGCCAATCAGAATCCACTTAGCTTTAAAGAGCTTAAGCATTTAAAGCGACAGATGACAAAACTGCAGTTTAAAAATGGAAAACGGATTATAATCCATTAGTTCTTGGTGTGAATGGACCTTCAGAAGATTGTCCAGCAGATAAACGATAAAAACATTGACAACCAATCTGAATCCATTTAAGAACTTGAGTACACTGTAAAAAATAAAAAAACAATTTGTTAAGTCAGCTTAAAATAATTTGTTACCCTACTGCCTTAAAATTTTAAGTTCAGTCAACTAAAATAAGTTTATTCAACTTGACAACTTAGATATTTGTATTTGCTAAACTTAACAGATGGGTAAGTAACCCAGCTGCCTTAAAATGTTAAGTTAAGTCAATTCAAATATCTAAGTTGTCACTTAGTATAATTTAACATTTCAAGTTGCATAAACGTTTTTTGAGTTGACTGATCTTAACATTTTAAGGCAGCCAGGTTACAAATTATTTTAAGTTGACTCAACAAATTGTTTTTTTACAGTGTACTTCAACCAGCAGATGACATAAATGCTATAAGTAGAGCTGTCAGATGATTAATCGTGATTGATTGCATACAAAATAAAAGTTTGAGTTTGCCTAATATATTTGTGTGTACTGTGTGTAATTATGCATATATAAATACAAGCATATTCATGTATATATTTAAGAAATATTGTATTTATTATATTTTTTTATAAAATGTATATTATATATAAATAAAAATATTTCTCTTAAAAGTATACATTAATTTGTGTGTCTTTATATATACATAATAATTACACACAGTACACACACATATATTAGGCAAACTCAAACTTTTATTTTGTATGCGATTAATCGCAATTAATCGTTTGCCAGCCCTAGCTACAAGCGCTTTTAATAAACACTGTTTGGATGCTAATATAGTTATCTTTAAACTGCTAAATGTGCTCAGGCTTTTCAGAAATTTTTGCGATTCATAAAGTAAATCAACTTTCTTCAAATAACGACATGCTAAAGAGACCTTCTGTCAGATGCAAAGTAGGCTAAGTGCATGTGCCGACGATGAAATTCAATATACGAAAAAGCCGCCAAACGTTGGCTCGGGTTTTTGACCATACGCTACATTTAGCATTCATCTTCTTCAACAAGCTGTCACCACTCGGCGCGGCCCCCGAGGAGGGCCTGCCAAAATATCTGCACTTGCAGCGGCTCTAGTTGGACGTGACTCAAGGTTCATCTCTTTATGTTTCAGGCAGGGCCTGTGGAGCGTGACCCCGAGGAGCTCCATGCATTAATCATGAGCGCCGGCCAGGACACCCGACAGGCCCGGGACATTCCTGGGACCGCTCGCCGCCGGGCAGGTGAAATTCGGAGGCTGGCCCATCTCCGCTGTGAAGCCAAGGTAGGGGCCGGAGGCGTTGCTATGGGCCGATCCCTGCGGAGCGTTCGCCTTGCGCACTCCTGACAAGTAAATAGGATGAGTAATTAGATATTACAATGAAAGATTAATGGTGTCAAATTGATGGTTCACTCATGAAGGCTCGTCTCCTGGAGGTCAGCGATCTCTCGCAGGCTTGCGCTGGTCATCGGGCCGCTCGCCCCCGCTGGAGTTTGCATTGTGAATGCTGTGTTTATGTTTGTCGCTGTGTATAAGATCAAACCAACAGTTGATTGTTCTGCCAGAGAGCTTGGACTCGGGCCAGTAGTGCACGCCTAGCAACGTGATTCATCACCCTCGTCATCGTCATCACAGCCGCGCAGTGAACAGGTTGCGCTGGCACCCTAACAGTGGGCATATGTTCCCCAGTTCACACATCCAAGCCATTTTGTTGTGTGTTCATATGAACACGTCCAGGAAAGCTGAATCGTTTGGGAAACCAGTGTGAGGTTCAGATGTTCATTGTATTACTGAATCATTAATAACACTTATAATGTGTCATATAATTAATAGCATAAATTATCAACAAACAAACAAACAAACAAACAAACAAATAACAATTTAAATTATATTAATGACAGTAATAATAATAATAATAATAATAATAATAAAAGTAGCAAAATAACCAGCTAACTAAATAAATTGTAATAGTGCCATAATAATAATAAGAAGAAGATAAAGAAGAATATGTAAATCAGTAATAACAACAATTAAAAAAAATCCTAAATAAGTGAACTAAATAAATTGCATGAATAATTCAATTATTTGAAATAATGGCAAAAAAAAACAACTAATGACATAAATAAATAAATAAAATAAATAAATGAATGAATGAATGAATAAATAAATAAATGAACAAATGAATGAATAAATAAATTGTAATGGCAAAAATATCAATAATATACAAATCAGTAACAACACACTTGTAATAAACAAACAAACATAGACAGTTATGATAAAGTAAAACAAAGAAATGTATTGAAATAATGTAAGTAAATAAAATTATTAAAAACAAACATTATAAACTATATTAATGCAAACAGTGTCAAAACAACAACTGTTATTATTAAATAGATACATAAATAAAATTAAACAATAAATAATGGCAAAATAACAGTAATATGCAAATCAGTAACAACAATGAAACAAACAAACAAGCAACAACAGTAATGATAATTAATAAATAAATAAATAGTAATAATGGCTATAATAATCACAATAACATTATTATTATTATTATTATTAAAAACAATATAAATTATAGTAATGCAAAGAATCTGTTAAAACAACTACTATTATTGTTGAATAAATAAATAAATAATGACAAAAATAGTAATAATATGCAGATCAGCAAGAAACAAACAACAATAATGATAAAGTAAAACAAACAACAAATAAATTAATGGTTATAATGGCAATAATAATCAACAATAACTATTATTATTATTATTATTATTATTATTAATAAAAAAACAACTATATAAAGTATATTAATGCAAAATACATCAACTATTATTATTGTTAAATTTAAAAACAAAAAATAAAAAAATATTATACTAAATAATTAATTAATTGTATTTACATAAATATAATAACAACAATATAAACTGTAATAATAAAAATAACATCTATCAGATTAGTGTCAATCACAAAACTATTATTATTATTATTATATCATCAATAATAATAATAAATATAATAATAATAATAATAATAATAATAATAATAATAATAATAATAATTATTATTATTATTATTATTATTATCATTATGGCATGAATAAAAAATGAAGAAACAATCATATATATTTTCATTTACAATAAAATTTATTTACAGATAGGCTAGTATTTATTTACAGATTGGTATATTGTGTATCTTTCAGAAAATACATTGTTTAAAATATTTCAAGATATTGCCACATAATACTAATTTCTACTAAAAAAATCTGGGAGTCTTTCCATTTTCAATTTATTTTGAGCCAGGTGGTTTTCAGACTCTCTCTTAGTGATTTCATGTAGCCGTGACCTTGCACTGTATGAACAGTACGCGTGCATGAGCTCTGCTCGTCTGTTAGGTGATGTAACTGAACTCCAGTAGTGCAGTATAGCGAGTGCACGGCATGGCCTCCAATTCTGTGTTGTTCTGCATTCTTGCTTAATTGATGATGACAGCTGCAATTACACATGATGGTCAGTTTAACTGAAGCTGACGCTCATTTTGGTGGACACCTCCTCCTGAAACATGGGTTCATTGACCCTTCTGACCTGCTGTAGAGCAACTATACTGGGAAGAAACTGGGTTTAGCCTGAGAATATTAACGTCGGACGCACATCTGATGTTTAATGAGAGAAAAATGAGAGATCTTGGTGAAAACACACATCATCTAATGTGTTCCTCATGAACAGTGTTGGGGTAACACATTACAAGTAATGTGAGTCATGTAATCAGATTACTTTTTTTTATAGACAGCTAATATACATCATCAGACATGCAAAACATCTGAAAGAAAGGTCTACAAACATGCAATTAAACATAATTTTTTCAGGTTGATTTATGTGCACGCAATATATCAGTGTTATAATAATTTATCATTTCTCAAGCGCAACAAATCTCTCAGTCTGTCAGGGAGATTTTCAGTCATGTTTCAGGTTTTTCCCAGCTTAGTACAGCGCAATACGGCTTTTGAGTGTGTTTGTATGTCATGACGAGTGTGTGTGTGTGTGTGTGGTGTTTTGAAATGGTGTTTGCTTTAGAGCATATATTATGAGATGAAAGAGAGATAGCGCTACGCCCTGCGGTGCTGCGGAATATGGAACGCTCCTCGTTTGCTCACCTGGACCTGCAGTGAGTTCAGAAGCATTAGTAAACAAAAGGGCGGCTTTTTGGCTGCGAGCGTGTACAACAGATGTTCACTGCCGCTCTGTGTAACAGCTGCCCTCGCTGTCTGACTGCAGGGCGGCACATTTCACCCCATCCAGTCAGCACATTTGTGTTCGGAGATTTTAGATTTAATAATTTCATGCCTGTTTAATCCAAATTAAAGGTAAAATGAAGTGATATTAACTGTGGAGGCAGCATTTTGAGGCATTACGGTCTATTCTGACATGTTTGAAATCCCATTGAAATGCATTGCAACAAGCTTAGTGAAGAATTAATTGCAAGCTATATTATATTATTGGATACTAATAAGTATAAAAACTATTATTATGTATTGTTAACCCTTGCCCTGAACTGTAAAAAAACTATTTGTTGAGTCAACTTAAAATAATTTTCACCTCAAAAAAGTTTAGTCACCAAGAAATGTTAAGTTATACTAAGTGACAACTTAAATATTTGAGTTGATTTAACTTAAAATGTTAGGGCAGATGGGTAACAAGCCCAGCTTTTAAGTCAAACAAATCCAGTTTTTTGTTTAGTTAACTCAAACATCTAAGTTGTCACTGAGTCCAACTTATTTGAGTTGACTGAACCTAAAATTTTAAGGCAGCGGGGTAACAAATTATTTTAAGTTGACTCAACATATTGTGTGTGTGTTTACAGTGCTTAAAATGCTCATAAATGACTGGCCTACAAAAAATTGTTTGTAAATCTTTTGGCATTAGCTTCTTTTTTTTCAGTTAGCACAGGTTTTATATTTGTTCTTGGAGCTGACTGGTTGTGGGCCTCATTTTTGAGTTTTAAACATTATTTGTGGATAATTTTGGCAATATTTACTGAAAAAATCTAGAGTTTTGTCATGAAACTCTAGATGGCTCATTCTGGTTCTAACTTAAGCCCCATTCAGGCTACACAATTTTTTGTTGGTTACGAATGTGTCAGATTAAGCGATTTTGACTTAAAGGAGCAGTTTCAGAACAGAAATGTACAGATAATTTACTCACCCCCTTGTCATCCAGGATGTTCATGTCTTTCTTTCTTAAGTCGATAAGAAACTATGTTTCTTAAGGAAAACATTTTAGGATTTCTCTCCATATAGTGGACTTCAATGGTGCTCCCAAGTTCGAACTTCCAAAATAGAGTTTAAATGCAGCTTCAGCAGGCTCTAAACCAGTGGTTCCCAACCACGTTCTTGGAGGCCCCCCAACACTGCACATTTTGCATCTCTCCTTTGTGTGAAACAGCCATTTTAAGTCTTGGAGTCTCTACTAATGAGCTGACGATCTGAATCAGGTGTGCTTCATTAGTGTGACATGGAAAACATGCAGTGTTGGGGAGCCTCCAGGAACGTGGTTGGGAACCACTGCTCTAAATGATCCCAGCCGAGGAAGAAGGGTCTTATCTTGCGAAACAATCTGTAATTTTTAAAACAAACTGACAATTTATGTACTTTTAAATCTCAAACGCTTGTCTTGTCTGTTTTTTTTCTGGTCAAGACAGTTAGGGTATGTCGAAAAACTCCCATCTTGCTTTCTTCCCCAACTTAAAAATCGTCCTATGTTGCTGCAGAAATACCGACCCAGTGTTTACAACATGAACATGCAAAGAAGATCAAATGCCCTTTACAAAAAAAGGGTAAAACAGCAATGTAGGATGATTTTGAAGTTGAAGAAGAAAGCAAGATGGGAGTTTTTCGACATACCCTAACTGTATTGACCCAGATAACACAGTACGCATGCACATCGCAGAGACAAGACGAGCATTTGAGGTTAAAAAGTATATAAATTGTCAATTTGTTTTGAAAATGGCTGATCGTTTCGCTAGATAAGACCCTTCTTCCTTGGCTGGGATTATTTAGAGCCATTTGAAGCTGCATTTAAACTACATTTTGGAAGTTCAAACTTGGGGGCACCATTGAACTCCACTATATGGAGAGAAATCCTAAAATGCAAAGTTGGTAAATTAGATTGTCAGTATTAGCTTAGCAACATGCTAATGGCTAACTCACTTGAAATCAATTTTGTTAAGCGCATGGGGTCATTTACACATTTTTATGCCCCACTGCTCTGCTTTCCCATTGTTTTTCTATGTTAATATGACTGTTAAACTTGTGTCAGCTTCTTTAGCAGTGTCTCACGCATGAGCGCCATGTTTTTAAAATGTGACCCTGGACCACAAAACCACTAATGGTTTGTTAGGATAGGACAATATTTGGCTGAGATACAACTATTTGAAAACCTGGAATCTGAGGGTCAAAATACTGTGAAAATCGCCTTTAAAGTTGTCCAAATGAAGTTCTTAGCAATGCATATTACTAATTAAAAATTACATTTTGATATGTTTACAGTAGGAACTTTAAAAAATATATTCATGGAACATGATCTTTACTTAATATCCTAATGATTTTTGGCATAAAATAAAAATCGATAATTTTGACCCATACAATGTATCTTTGGCTACTGCTGCAAATATACCAATGCTACTTAAGACTGGTTTTGTGGTCCATGGTCACAAATGGTGTGTCAAGTTAAAATAAGTCAAAACTTGTAAAAAAACATAGCATTTTTTCATCATTTCCCTGCATTTTGCATTTTTTAACACAGAACAGCATTAATCCCCTCCTCCTAGAATGTTAGTCTCTTTTTTCTGTGAAAATCTATCCATATTGTCTTCAGACCATGCTGACAACCAAAAACAAATCAAACAAACATGTAATTTAAGTTGATCAGTCAAACTTCTCTTGAATAACGTGGCATCGAATTTGACGAAGAGCTCGCCAAAGTGGATGTGAGGCTATATCTTCGAAAGGCTTCAGTGTATTGGGACCAATGAGGTTGCCCTGAGGTTATGTGCACAGTTTTTCCACAGTGCCACTTAGTGGTCAGGAGATATGAAAAGTGGCTATTTGTTCCTATAGCTTCTGAACAGTTTGGCCCAAAATCACAAGACTGGTCACTTCGAAGTGGCATGCTTCAAACAATACACAATTTTCTCATGTCGTAGAGATTTAATTCAATGTTTTACATGCTGTTTCTGTGTAATTATTTGTGAAATTTACTAGCAATTTCTGAGAGACAATTATTTCTAAGTAACCGCCCCGTATGTAGCTGTAAAGACTTTTAAATGGTTTGACTTCTGAGGTTTGAATTCAGTCTATTGTGTTCTGGATCATTTTGGCAGTAGATGGCAAGGAAGCTCACTAGGTTTTGGATCAAAGCTAGTGTCTCCTTAACCCTCCGGGGTTGGCAAATGCGTCGGCATATTCAGTAGCATTTTTTTCTTAAAATCATTTGAAACTGTAAATTGTCTACTTTTATTTGTGTACACTCACCTATCAACAACGTTAAATATGTTGTTGTTCATGTGAATGAGTGAGCAGGATGATTTTGTCATTCGTAGCAAAAACTCTAGTCTGTCACATCCAGTTCTCAAAAGTCTTGTGAACAGATGTTCTGTATATGTCTTTGGCATTATTTCATTAACCACGCATAAACCTTATTTTCTTAGAAATACAAACTTGTATATACATGTTGCTTACATTTTATTGGAGCACAGTTTGTGCTGAACACACTGTAATCAGACTTTAGTCACTAACTTGCTTATAATAAACTAAAAAACACACACACACACACACACACACACACACACACAAATGCCAGGGCATGTCAAACTTCTCCAGGGCCCAAAAACCCCCTCAGACCCCAGAGGGTTAAATCCGGAACAGCTTTTGTTTTTTAGCTTTGTCATCATGTGCATAATATATTGCTTGTAATAAGTCGAAGTGAAACTAATATAACCAAAAGCTTTCATGTTTGTCTAATTGAAAAAAAAATCCCCTTGATGTATGAAATACACAAAAAATAGTCAAATCAGCTGTCGGCACGCTCTTCAGTGGAAGCTTGTACAAACACTTCTGAGTGATATCAGGACAGAACATGGCAACTTCAGCACTAAGCTGCCATCAAATATATTCCTGCAGGCCACATCCTGCAATTTAATACCATGAAAGCAGAGACATACTGTAGTGCATGTCAGTTTCACCCAGATATGTGAAATAACATAAAGGAAAGACATTAAATAACATGGGGGAGTCTAGTATTAGCAGATGGTGGGACATGGAAAGATTGTCTGCTGTTTCCGTCAAGTGTTGTCACCAATATGTCAGGCTACCTTTTTAGATTACTAAAAGGCTAAACATCAACTAACCCAAAGGTTTAATCAGTATTATTTTATCATCATTTAGATCAGTGGTTCTCAACTCCAGTCCTCAAGGCCTCTGCACATTTTGTATGTATCTGAATCTGACACGCTCAGTTCAGTTCATGGATCTTTCTCCTAACGCGCTGATGATCTGAATCAGGTGTGGTTAATGAGGGAGACATACAAAATGTGCAGAGCGGTAGGCCTTGAGGACTGGAATTGCAGTGCTATTAAATTTTATTCATTTGTTTTTATTTTAATTTTAGTTGTCTTTAATATTTATTACTTTTAAGAATATTTGTATTAATTTTATTTTAGTTTGAGTTAATTTAACAAATCTAATTTAATTTAAATAAGAAACACTGCCTTGGCCACTAGCTGAAAGTTAACATTGATTTTATTTTCAGGTAAAAATTTGTCCCCTTATTTTTTAAAGATCAAGCCTTTTTGATAAGTACATTACTGTATATATTAAACACAAAAATAAGAATATTAAAACTCTGATTCTGTTTTTCATTACAACAAATGTTTGTGATGACAAAAATAGTATTATGAAAGCAGTTAATATAACTTGTATTCTAACTCTTGTTAAATTATATTTTGTGGGATAAACAGACTGAAATTTATGGCAGTATTAACTGATAATCATAAGAATCATAATTCTCATAAGAAAATCATATGGGTTTTGAATGACATGAATATTTTGAACTACTCTGTTAAAGGAAGCGTCACCCAGATTCTTTGTAAATATCTAAATATTTTATTAAATATAATTATACATTGAAATTTAAAAGGAAATCCCTTAAATAATATTGTTAATTATGATTTTGCCACACAAAAAAACAATCACCTGATCCTCAACAGGAGCGTTGCCAAAACACTGGAACTGTTGCTGCAACACATCAAGTTTACTCTGATAAACTACTCGTCTAATTGAAATAATGGTATTTGCCAAAGCTTGTAATTAGTTGCAAATAATTAACCATGTTTGATTGAAGTGCCTTGATAGCAGTTAAACGGTACTAATCAAATAATTCACTGCGCCACAAGAGGAAATGTCTTCATTATAAACACAGCAACTGATTTATCTTGGCTGAAGATATTTCAGATGCTGAGGTGTTTCTTTGTTGGGCTTGTAGAACCAGTATTACCAGCACATCACAACACAACTCCAAAACCTATTATTATAGTTTGTGCACTAGTTCGCTAACATAGCCTATTAGCACATCAAAAAACAAACTTTATCTAACCCTGGTTTTACAGTAGCCAGTGTTTATGGCGATTATGAGAGTAAACGGCACAGACAAACTCCGAACAGCGTGTATATAAAGGGTTTATAGAGGACCCCGCCGTCACCCTTAGTTAGCTTTTAATGCTACCCCATAAACTATCCTCTTGGGAGAGGTGTGAGGCTGTAAGCAGTAGTCTTAATTGGATGTGAAGAGAAACATGGGTCCTTACAAGGTTATTCACACAGCCATCTACAAATGACCCCTCTGAGACTTGGGTTAAGCCTCCCTGCCACTCATAAAGGCCAATCACGTGAGGAATTTCCTGTCTGAGTTCACTTTAACAGCTGGGAATAAAGGCTGGGGGACTTGTGAAAGAAAGCCCAGTGGGGAAGGGTTTATTATTGTTTTTTAAGCTGATCTAAACACCTGCAGTCCTTTGCCCACCGTCTACCCCAGTGGACACTATTACTTTCAATGTGGCGCAATTTGTCGACAAACTTTTGAACGAGTCCGCCGACATCAGGGAAAAGCCTTGTTAGGAAACCCCGGCAGAACGGTGACATCATAACGTGGAAGTGTGTGCATTGTGTTCCCAGTCGCATAATATGGCCGTGCCCCTCCCCATCTGCTTGAAATCTCCTCCTCAAAGTAATCCTGAGGAAACTGGCAAGAATCCTGCGAGACCTGGGTACCAGAGAATTTGAAGCAGAATTGAGTTCCTTGCTTTACCATGTTATGGTAACTATGGATTTGTCACAAAATGTTCTGAAAGCTAGTTTTTCAATGCACGTACAACTTTTTCAATGCACGTACAACATCCACATCGCTCATAGGAGTTAAGTTGGCTTGAAAAAGCCAATTTATGAGCCAAAACTTAGTCAGTATCTCCTCCTAGAGCTTTAAAGTCACAACCACCAAACTTGGGTCAGACCTTCAGACTGGTCTGAAGTTAGTTGCTATATCTTTTCTAACTGATCCAGCTTATGGTTTTCGAAAACCACACTATCAAAACCACCTAAAATCTCATAGACTTTTTTTTTGAGGGGGTGAAAACTTTTATACAAAGAGATCTGTGGTGCATCTAAGCTGTTTATTGCTATAGCAAATCTTAACAACTCCCTACTTAAAAAAACAGCTAAAACCTGCCTAAGCTGAATGGCTGCTTTGGCTGGTCTCCCAGGCTGGTTTTAAAGTGGTTTTGGCCACTTTTTTAGCTGGTCAGGCTGGGAGACCTACTAAAAGATCCGCGAAGGTTAAACCAGCTATTGTCATCTTAAACCAGCTAAGACTAGACAACCGGCTGGTTTAACTGTTTTTTTTTTACTGAATCAGCTGGTTTTAACTGGTTTAAACATGTTAATCCTGCTAGAAACATGCTAGTAACTTGCTAATCATGTTTGCAACATGCTATTTACATGCTAATCATGCTAGCAACATGCTAATTACGTTAGAAACACGCCAGCAACATGTTAGTGACTTGCTAATCATGTTAACAACATGCTAATCATGCTAATAACATGCTAGTTACGTTAGAAACACATCAGCAACATGCTAATAATTTGTTAATCATGCTAACAACTGTTAGTAACATGCTACTAACTTGTTAACCATGTTAAAAACATGCTAGCAACATGCTAGTAACTTGCTAATCGTACTAACAACATGTTAGTAACTTGTTAATCAAGCTAACAACATGCTGTTCATGTTAGAAACATGATAGCAACATGCTAATCATGATAACAACATGCTAGTAACTTGCCAATCATGCTAATAACTTGCTAATCATGCTAACAACATGTTAGTAACATGCTAATCATGCTAACAACATGCTAGCAACAAGATAGCAACAAGCTAATAATGTTAGAAACATGTTAGTAACATATTAATAATGCTGGACGCATGTTAGCAACATGCTAATCATGCTAACATGTTAAATCGTAAGCAATGCGTTGAATCATGATAGCAACATCAACTTTCATACTTTTATAACTGCTTCAAACTTTCAGGCTAGACTTGGCTTTCTCAAGCCAACTCAAAGTATGTTCTCAAACTTTACTCATCTAGTTTATTTTATTATTTTTTTTGTCTTTGGACACTTTTACTGTATGTGTAAGACCAATCAGCGATAGGACGGGAAATAATGTAGGTAAGAACTGGGAATGAGCTTGTGAAACATTGCAACCAGGAATCAAACCTGCCTTCCCCACATAACAACAACAATTATTTATTTAATAACAATTATTTAAGTAATTATTTAACTATTGTTTTTTTCTTATATATATATACTTTTTAAACACAAATGCTCGTCTTGCACTAGTTCGACTTAACGCATTACGCATTATGTAGTCACATTGGAAAGGTCACGTGTGACGTTGGTCAGAAGTACCAACGCAGTGCAAAGAAAGTCATATGCCCTTTACAAAAATAAAAGGAGGGTAAAACATTGATTTTGGATAATTAAGTCATAGATACGCATTGCAGAGCTAGTGCAAGACAAGCATTTGTGGTTAAAAAGTATATAAATTCTTATTTTTTTAAGAAAATTATAGATTGTTCCATTAGATAAGACCCTTCTTCCTCGGCTGGAATCGTGCAGAACCCTTTAAAACTGCATTAAAACTTCAGTTTGGACTTTCAACCCACTGGCTCCCATTAAAGTCCACTATATGGAGAAAAACGTTTTCCTCAAAAACCTTAATTTCTTTTCGACTGAATAAAGAAAGACATGAAGATCTTGGATGACATAAAGGTGAATAAATAATCAGGATTTTTTTATTCTGGAAGTAAACCAATTCTTTAAACAAAACCCCTACATCTTTCACTATAAAGAACCTTTTGTGGAATGAAAATGTTCCATGGATGTTAAAGGTTCCTAATGGAACCATGAATTCCAAAATAAAACTTTTATTTTTGTAGACGAACGAATCTTTCATGCAGCACATTTACCATAACAGTAAAAAGTTTGGAAAACTAAGTAGCAGCGACTTCCATCTGACATCCTTAACCTGTTTGAATCAGAACATTAAAAAAATAGTCAAAAGTGATGTGTCCCGTGTCCCTGAGCCACAACTCCCTCATTGCTATGCACCGCACGAACATCCTGGCGTATGTTGATCCACAGGACTTGAGAGAAGGAAAGCTCTGGGTGGAGGGTAGGGGGGGTGTCTCCATTCATTCCAGCCTCTCATTTACATTGTAACAGCTCTGGCTATTTCCCTCACTACCCCCAAATATTAATGCACTCTCCTCTCCTGCTAACACCCTCCACCAAATCTCAAACCTCCAGCAGTTTCTAGAGGAAAGCTCTTATTTCTTAAGTCTGCACTCCAGACCTCCTCTCCAACCCCCCTTTTCCAACGTTCAGCCTCTTTGATGTCTTATTTTCTCGTCTCTCACCCCCTTTCTCTCTCATCTGAGAGTCTTGCTATGGAAAAAAAACACAGAAAACCTCCTTGTTTTAGATGGCGAGGTGAAAATGGTCTGGTAACAAGCAGGTGCACTGGGCCCTAAGCAGCTGTTTTTGGTACTCAAGACAAGGTGTCCCGGCTCTCCTTAAGCACTTCATATAATCCCCTCATGCAATTCACACTGTAATTGCTGAGATACACGCTCTCCCCCCTTTTCTCCAATGCCCACGTCCACTGTAAACATGTGCAACTAATGAGACACATGAAGCTAGACGGACCGCATCAGGCAGGCCATTGTTCCTGCTTTGCATATGGCTGTGCGTGTTGTCTGAAAGCGGCCAGTGCTTGACTGTGTATGTACATGTCTTTTTCCCCCATCAAATCCAAGGACGTTTGGGCTTTAATTCTATGAGTTCCGTGTTGCATGGTCAACAGCTCAAGTCTGGCACGTAGGCCGTCGCCTGCTAGTGCTGTCGGGCACAATAGCGCTCTTCCCTCCAAGGCCTCGGCTGATAAACTGATGACTAAACGAGGGGGGTGAGACGTGTCTGTCGCTCACTGTCTGTGTGAATGCTTTATCTCCCTGTTGAGGTCTCTTGCTGGCTCTAAAAGACATATTCTTGCAGAGAAATATCTTGAGTAAGGGGTGTTTGTCACATGAATCTTTTTTAGAGCAATTACTTAAAGGTGATGGGTGCTTACTTTCTTTGAAAATGACCAGCTTGACAGCAACCTTGACTCAAACAATGATGTAAGTTTGGGTGGGGCTGTTTGTTTGATCTGGTGGGGGAGTATTCTGGTAATTTGTGCAGTTTTTGGATTTGGTGACAAATATCGGTTCATGTTTGTAATCATTTTTTTATTTTGTTACATTTGTTAAAATATGGAGCTCTTATGGTTTTCTATAGTCAGTAAACGGGAGGTGCAGTGAATTACAGGTAGGAATAAGTGTTGCATAGTCTGGATTTCGGGGGTAGTGTCACTTACGGGGGCGCCGAGTGACTGTGACTGTTAAAGGGCGCTTGACTGAGATTGAATACCTCAGTCTAGTTTATTTATCCCACAATTTCTCTGCTGATTCCCAAAAGCTCTGGGTTACTTTCCATCGTCTTGAATGCCTTTTGGATTAAGCTCTGTCCCTCCCAAAACTGAAGGAATGCAGATGCGAAGGGCCAACGGATTTAAGGTCCCCAGCGTTAAACTGAATTCTTGCACCCCGCTCAGGGTCCCCTTGCCCCTTCCAAAAGCCCCCAGGGATGACACAGCTCATTGATGCATCTCTCATTAGCATTTTACCAGCTCGCTTCACTAATTTCAGAGGCAATCCGTCATGAGAAAAACGGAAGAATGTGCTCTATTTGCATGATGCTGTGCCAGAACGCCACTTCTTTTCTGCCTCTCTCTCGCGCGGTCATTTGGTAATATGCCCAAGACTGCTCCACTTTCCCAGGGAGAATCTTAGAAATCATACGAACAAGACTTCATTTTGTGCCAGAGGAGAGAAATTGTTGGAAATAAACAAAGGCTTATATTCAGCCGAAACAAGTTTTATTATTGATTTGCACTCTCAAAAGAAAAGATACAGAAATATTATTGTTGTCATATATTGTAGTAGACAAAGTCTAGGATATTTTTTATGCCCAAGAAAAAATGAACTGTTTGGAAAGATGAACATCACTATTACTATTGCTCACATTTAGAGTTAGGGATTTCGACAAACCCCAACCTGACGTATTAAACTTTGCAACCAAATCTTAAGGCAAACAGGACATATTTTATGAGGTGGCAAATTAGTACGCATTCGTACAATGTAAAATCGTACATATTTAACAAGCTGGCTAATTATTACGAATTTGTATGACCTCACTTGTACGAATTTGTAAGATTTGTGAAAAATGTACTATTTTTATTTTATGTTATTTTATGAGCTGGCTAATTATAAATTTGTATGATTGTATTTTTATAAATTTGTATGATTTATGAAAAAAGTATTGTACTTTTGGTGGTTAATTAGTAGTAATTCATGCTAAGAATTTGTACGATTTGTTAAAAATTTGTACCGATTTCATGAGGTGGCTAATTAGTACAAATTCATACGACCTCACTCAAACTAATTTGTACAATTTGTGAAAAATTTTATGTATTTTATGAGGTGGCTTATTAGCACAAATTCATATGATCTTACTCGTACAAATTTGTATGGTTTGTTAAAAAATTTTACGAGGTGGGTAATTATGAATTCATAGAGCCTCACTCCTATAAATATGTACGATTTGTAAAAAAACGTACATAGTATTTTACAACGTGGCTAATTAGTACGAATTTGTAAGACCTCACTCATGCGAATTTTTACAATTTGTGAGAAATCGTACATATTACGAGGTGGCTAATTAGTTCGAAAATCTAATTCGTACGATTTGTTAAAAATGTTACATATTTTACAAGGTGGCAAATTAGTATGAATTTATACAACGTCACTCAAACTAATTTGTATGATTTGTGAAAAATGTAACATATTTCATAATATGGCTAATTAGCACAAATTCATATGATCTTACTCGTACGAATTTGTACGATTTGTTAAAAGCTTAACATATTTTACAAGATGGCTAATAAGTACGAATTTGTACCACCTCACTCGCGCGATTTTTGAAAAATTTGGAAAAATCGTACATATTTTATGAGGTGGCTAATTAATACGAATTCATAAGGCCTCACTCGTGCAAATTTGTACAGTTTGTAAAAAATGTTACGTATTTTATGAGGTGGCTTATTTGTATATATTCGTAAGACCTCACTTGTGCGAATTAGTACAATATGTGAAAAATTGTACATATTTTATGAGCTGGCTAATTAGCATGAATTCGTACGGCCTCACTCTCACGAATTTGTACGATTTGTGAAAAATCTTCCATATTTTATGAGCTGGCTAATTAGTACGAATTCGTAAGACCTTACGAAAAATCGTATATATTTTACGAGATGGCTAATTAGTATTAATACGTATAGCCTCGCTTGTACACATTTGTATGATTTGTTAAAAATTTTACATATTTTACAAGGTGGCTAATTAGTACGAATTCATACAACCTCACTTGAATGAATTTGTGCGATTTGTGAAAAATTGTACATATTTTACGAGGTGGCTAATTATGACCTCACTTATACGAATTTGTACAATTGTTAAAAATTGCACATATTTTATGATGTGGCTAATTAATATAAATTCATACGACCCCATTTAAATGAATTTGTATGATTTGTGAAAAATCATAAGTGGCTAATTAGTACAAATTCATACGTAGGACCACCAGTAAACCTACCCGTACAAAAAAACATACGAGTGAGGTTGTGCGAATTTGTACGAATTAGCCACCTTGTAAAATTAATACGAATAGCGTTGAACTTTGACATGTAACTTTCCACCTTCTGTTCTGTAGACTAGAAATCTCTAGAAATCTTCTGTCTTGTTATAGGTGATATTACTTTTTTTAAGCAATCACAGTAACGGTTTTCTCCTAGTGGATTGTAAAAACAGGGACTGCATCCATATCTTGAGGCTAAGGTTTACGTAGCAACCTTACAGAACCTCCTAACAAATTCTTATATTCAGGTACATGAAATCTTTGATTTTGACTGAAAAGATAATTTTGACACAAATAAGATGGCACTCGATGAACTGTTTTCAAAAGGTACTGGCAAATCTTCTACCACCTGTTGAGTGCAGACAGACAAGGTGTTATGGCAGTGTGTTGAATTTTAAAATGCAGTGCACAGAAGAAAACTGAATGCTGATTACTCTAAGAAAACAGAAACTAAAGCCCAAAAGAAGAATATTTTTTTCTTCCTCAGTGGTGGAGCTTTTCGATTCTTCATACGTAGTTACCCATCTGAAGATTTGGCGCCAAGATTGTGATTTCCTCTTATTACTCTGCTCATTATTATGGGAATTATCATCACCTTTGAGCTGAGCGAGAACTGGAGGTTCATGATTTGTTCTTCCAAATGGCGGGTTGTACACGAGAGCTTCTGAGAGTGCTGTCTCATTAATTACTGGTAATTAATTTTACCTTTGCCAGAGGCTGGAAGCCCATCCTTCCCTATCCCACTAGCACTCACCGCAGCCTGTTGTTTAACCTTCCGTCTAATCCGGCTCATCTTGAGCTGATGGGAACCACTTTTATCCCACCTCTTCTGGAGGTAAGAAGGAACAATCTTCTTATTCATGAGCATCACACACACACAACACACACAGACACACAGAGGGACAGTAAAAAAAACCCCAGCCCTGATTAATGGCTGCTAATTAGCAATGTTAATGACCAGGTGTCCGTAAGCCGGCCAGATTCTCTCAGCATGGAGGGGCTCCTCATTGAGAGCCCCGCAAATCCATTCCCAGTGACCCCTTCCCCTCAGCTGGCAGCTCCTGACGCTCCGATCTCTCTCATTACCCCAGAGAGAGGCTCAGAGGGAGGCCGGTCCTGAGAGACGGCCCTGTTCCCGTTTCCAGCCAAGCTTGTATTAATTAAGGTCAGGATTGGCCAAGACTGTGGGGTCCTCTCCGGGAGCGCCGGGAAGGATGGCATGGATGAGCGGAGAGAAGGAGGAGTTGTTAACCATTTCACATGTCAAACACTGCCTCCGCCGCTAATCTATTACGACTGTCGTGAGCAGAAGTTAGCAATCGCACCGAAGGCTTAATTCTTAACTCTGCTTTTGTAAGTCGTCGCTTGCAGAGTATTGACAGAGACTTCAAGAACAGGAAAGTAATTAAAAGTTGTAATAATGCACTGGAAATGAATTGTCCACTAACATCTGGATGTTCGCAAAGAGACACAATGTTCTACCCACAAGCCCCTGCTAATCGTCTGGCGTAATTGCATGCATTGAGGAGTTGAGGAGCTACGGTACTCAAGGCTACCGAGTAATTAAGGAGGCATTTTCTCGCCAAGCTTTAGCATCCTGGTTATGTTCTACTTCATTACCTTTTATGCTAAAACCTCGATTCATAAGAGGCAGGAAACCTTGTTGCAATTAGCAACGGGATATAGCTGGAACACTTGAGGTATGGGAAAGTATTCGGCCGTGGGAGGGTTGACATTGAGAAGAGGCTGTTTTGATTGGGTTTTGTGTGCCGATATGAACAAAAGCTAGTCAGTTACGCCATTTCACAAGCTTAAAATTCAGCAGTTAATAGAAATAAATCGGCAGTTCAACCAAGCAAAGATTGGTCGCCTTCACGAAGGTGTTGCATTTGGTTAAACGAGGCGAGATCCGCCACCGTGAAGGCAGGGGGAAACAAACAGTGAAACTACAGCCCCAGCCCCACACACGCAGGTTGGATTTCGTGATAACTCGTGGCAGGGCTAAGACGGTTAGGTTAATTCTAGTCCATTCTCGGGCAGGGGAGTGGGAAAGCTGCATTTATCACACACTGTGCCACCGAGCTCTGGTTCCCACACACTCTGGTTACATCATTACGGGGTTTGCGAGCCGGCTGTCCAATGGTGCTCTGGGGCGCCGGTCAGCTGACCTGGGTATGAAAACATGGCGGAAACTCTATCCTGGCTATGGGGTTTCAGCCCAAACCCACTGATAGCCGCCTTCTCTCTCGCTGCACTGCAATTTTCAGATTCTGTTTCACCTTTGCTTTCATGCTAAGCTGTCGGCTTCCCAAAGCCCGATGAGTGCGTCTGTGTGCGAGCTGAGCTGGATCGGGCTTTGTACCCAGGTGCTGTGGTGGAGCACCACCTAGCTGACATTACAACAGCCTTTCTAGAGTCTCAGTGACACCCCTTTACAATCATGTCCCCCTTTGGGTGCAATCACTCACCTCCCTCCCACATTAAACACTGCCTGGTTCACTTCAGGAGAGCTTGAGAACATAAATGTGTGACAATAACAATAACAATTCTTGTTGCGTACAATTCTTGTATGCGCTTTTCTGGAAGATTTTGTTTATGTTTTGAATAACTTCTTGGATTTGTTTTGTTATTATATCACAGTTTTATCACTAGGGGGAGCCAAGAAACAAAATGAGCAAATTCCCTCCAAAAACACACACAGGCTGACCTGCCAAATGTACTGTTGCTCATAATTAATATAGGTTTGGACATTGCTGGTGTTATATTGGTAGGTGTGCTTTTACACTAGCAGATGAAAAATGCTTGCATTAAAAAGTGTCCCAATACATACTGAGCGATCAGAATATCAGAGACTTGGGGTAAGCTCTATTGAATTAGTCTGTAAGCAATCAATTATGAATGCCCAAAAAACTTCCAGCCACCCAGAACAATCTTAAGATGCCTAGCAATGCACTACAAGCAGCCTAAACAACCACTTAAAAGACTCACACTGTTGTTTATAACACTGTAGGAACCATAAGAACATATTATCAACCGTACATGAGCCATTTTGCACGAGCCAGCACTACAAACAAATAAACTGGAAGAGTTTTTAAAGAAACCATGCTTTTTCTCAAATGTAAAATCAACTGATAATGAATAATTGGGTGCTCGGCTATTTTCATTCTTTTGTATTTAATTAAACGGAAAAAAGTAACATCACTGTATTCTCGAACAGCTTGGTCTCTGAATAAACAGCGATGCTGTGACGTTCAGTCAATGTCCAGACGCCGTTCTACAAGGACCCTTCTTGGGCCCTTCAGTTCTCAAACCACGCACATCCTGAACGCCTTTGACAATGAAAGTACAATATTAATAGGCTCTAATCTTCTCCACTAATAATTCAGCGCTCTGGAGAGTTGACACATGGCATAATCAAAACAGTCTTTATCAAAGCCCAGCCAGGGATTATGCGGCACATCTCCGAAGCAGATATTAGACAAAGGTCTGTTGTTGAATTATGATTATTAGCACCTAGACTGCTAGCGACCTGCCCTCTAGATCTACCTGTACACCCAAAAGTTGGGTGAAATTCATAAATCATTTAGAAACGATTCGGGAAGCGCAGAGATCATGTCCTCGCTATCTAGTGGTAAAAGTGAGTGACAAGCTTCCTAGTCATTCAGAGTGAAACCTGATCACAGATCTTTACCTTAAACCCTTGGGCAGCAAGTTCCCCTGAACTTGATTGTTAATTCTCATGGCACTTTGACCCAGAGCGAAACCAGATAGGCTTCTAGATGCAGGGATCGAGGTTCTTCATGTGAAATCATTTGTATGATGGTTCACACCCATTTCCTTGTCTAAATAAGGCTGCTGCTGCTTTAACATCATATTTGTATTCTCACCTGGTAAGACCAAACTGATTCAGGTGCATTCCTGTATAGGAAACATCTTGGTTTGGGTTGATCGCTGTACTTACAGTAAATGTTCGATTTGCTCTTAACAAGACAAGGTCAAGATATACCAATCAGACTAACATGCAGACCCTTAATTAACCATGTAAAGAGAGGACAAACTCCAACATCTGAGTTGCCCGACAAGGCCCTTGGCAACAAACCCCAAATGGAATTACTACTCCGCTTGGCAATTACACCACCTTGAGTAATCTGAACTCTTGTAAGTACAACCCCAAGTTAAACATGTCTCTCTGCATGCCCGTGCTTCGACCTCTAGCTCGAGTTGTACATCTGATTACAGTCTGCCGTACCAAGGTCAACAGCTTCTTCATTTGCGCCTATACCATCGATTTTAATACCGTCCAAACATTCGCTAATGGAAATAGTTTCGCCAAGGTTTGTTGATTGTTCTTCCAGAGTTTTCCACTTCGCTCGGCTGCTACGTTCGCCTCGAAAAGCTCATCTGATCAAGGTTTTCTTTTCTTTCCGAGCTTGTTCATTCGTTTAATTCAGAGCAGCCTTGTTTTTCCATCTTCTCTTGAATAAATTGTATGCTTATCGTGGAACGGTTGGTCTACCTATCCAGCCAAATTTGCCTACTGTCTAAATTAGATCATTTAGGCCCTGCTTGTACAGTCTGATAACTTACGAGCTTGCATACATTTCTCGGGTCTGTTTCAAGACACAACCAGATCAGTGTGGATACCCTCATATTAGTTAAACTGATGTTATTTTGAACTTCCATGAACTTTTCCACTTGTGGCTATTCATGTATTCCCAGTGTTTGGCAGGGTTTGTAGTCTAGTTTGTACTCTGGTCTCCTGAGGCTGGGTGGTTCTGGGTTCTTCTGTTCAGTCTCAGGTTCCCAATGAGGTGATGATCTCCATCCTCTCCCGCTGGGTCTCCAGAGCTTAAGGAAGCCTTTCTTGTCCCTCTGACCCAAATTAAAAATAACGTATAAATTAAATGATGCAGTTGTACCTCTCTAATGGCTGATAGAACAGTGATTGCTCATTTAATTGGCATTAGTTCTTTCAATTAATATTTTAAAAATATTACATTTTAATTAAATGAAATACTCTAAATTGAAAAACAACAACAAAAAACTAAAGCTCCAAAATGTAACTGCACTAGACATCCTTTGAATAATCAGGAATGACAATCAAATAAAAGAAATGCCGTTTCTATTTCAAATAATAAAAAATTGCTTATTTGTTGTTAATTATTTGTTATTTTGTGGTTGCTATATTACAATAATTTATTATTATTATAATATATTATATAATTTATATACAATATATTATTATTACAAAAGTAATTTATTAGCAACAACATCAATAACAAAAAAAAATATAATAATAAATATTTTGATTTCAACTTAATAAAAGTTTTTAATTGTTGTTGTTGCTTTTGTTACAGTAATCTTGTCTAAAAATTCATTAACAACAATAATAATAATAACAATAACAATAAATGTTTATATAAAAATATGAACATCAGTATTATTATTATTATTATTAATAATAATAATGTAGGTTTTAACTTTGATTAGAAGCAAATGAATGAAAATATAATAATAATAATAATAATAATAATAATAATAATTTGCTCTCAACTTATAATCAGAATAAAAAACATTAATTGTTATGTATTAACATTATATATTAACAGCAATAATAATAATAATAAAGGTTTTAATTTTGATTAAAAGCAAATTAATGAAAGTATAATAATGGTGATGATGATGGTGATGATCATAATAATAATAATAATAATAATTTGCTTTCAGCTTATAATCAAAGTTTAAACTTTAATTGTTGTTGTTACAATAATGTTTCTAAAAATATGAACAACATCAGTATTATTTTTATTATTATTAATAATAATAATAATAATAATACTGTAGGTTTTAACTTTGATTAGAAGCAAATGAATGAAAGTATAATAATGGTGACGATGATGATGATGATGATAATAATAATAATAATAATAATAATAATAATAATTTGCCTTCAGCTTATAATCAGAGTTTAAACTTTAATTGTTATTGCTGTTGTTACAATAATGTTTCTAAAAAATATGAACAACATCAGTATTAATAATAATAATAATAATAATAATAATGTTTTAACTTTGATTATAAACAAGTTAATAAAAGCATAATTAATAATAATAATAATAATAATAATAATAATTGTTTAACTTTGACTATAAGCAAATTAATAAAAAGCACAATAATAATAATAATAATAATAATTATTATTATTATTATTATCATCATCCTCATTTTATTGCTAAATATTCTTAAATACATCTGTTTTATAGTGAAGGGCAGGGGTGTCAAACACATATACATATACACATATACAGAAAACAGCGCTTCAAATCAGTGGTATATCCAAATTTGAGGTACCCATAAGACAGTAGGCCAAAAACACCCTGATAGGGGAACCGATCTCGCTACAGACTTATGGGTAGTGTAGTCAAGAAAAGAAACACATTTGGTTGACTGTTTACCCGTGGTATTTAGTAAACGTGTGCTTAGAAGGTGTCGTGCAACTATAAAGTTACTACTACACCAACAAATCAACATTTCGGCAATCCGTTTTCACTTAAAATCTTTTAAGCAGCCGCTCTGCAGAAGTGCCGGGCTCAGGAAGCTACAGCTAGCAAACACCTGCAATCAGACGCTTTGTAATTGCACATCGCTTAAGCCAAACGTGACGGCGGCGCTTTTTGTCACGCGGACAGGGGAAGAGCAGTTTGATTAATTTGCTGCGCCACTTCAGTAGCCAGACTCTGATAATGCCAGCAAACTTTTGCGCACATCCTGCTAAGTACTCACGGATGAATTTATTAATATTCGCTCTCGCCTGGCTGCCGTGACTTTTAAGGAGAGGTTAGACTGTACAATCAAATTAGTTTTATGTGCGGCACATTAATCCCAGCACGACCACGGAAGCACGGCTTCCTGACAAGCGCCTTTCTGAAAAGTTGACACCAACAAGGAATTTTGAATTCTGTCCAATTGAGATAAGGCCATGTAGACACGCTGCTGGAAATGTGAATTGCTGTACCTGCCAAAGCGTGGGATATTTAGGAGATTTTAGGCACTGGAGGGAGGGCCGCGTTTACAAGCGCGACGCAATGAACGTACATGTGTCACGCTAAATCCAATTCAGCCAAACAAAGCCAAATCGGGAAACAAGCGAACAGGCTGGCAAACTAAAGTGACATAAGCTGAAATCTACGACAGCTTCTTAGTAAACACTTTAAAAAAAACAGCACGACTTCACAAGACAGGATGGGATTATAAAAATGCTCTTAATTCGAACCTCGCGTGTGTTTTTCGCGGGAAGGCGCGCGTCACGGCCGCGGCGGCGGCGGCTCGCTCTCTGTCTGTCCGTCTCCTCGGGGCAGCAGGCGTGAAAAATTGTTACCTGTCTCATTTACCCTGATCACATGGCCTGATAATGTGACAACGGCAAAGAAAAACAACTCCCTCCGGATTGAGCGCAGCGCAACTGCTGCTTTCTGACGACTCTGGGTGGTTTAGTCCCGGAGCGGGATGATGTGTTTTTCTCTCTTTTATCTCTGCCATCGCCTCGTACTACGAAAACATTTGTCCTTCCTATGAAAAAAATATGCTAATCTCCAGCATCGATCTGTTCCTGCGATGCTTTACTGCAGGTCAGACGAAAACAAAAACAGGGCAGCTTAATTTGAACTTTGTAATGAAGCTATTCTAAAAAAAAAAAAACACACACACACACACACACCAACGACTTTAGGGTTAAAACGGATCAAATTGTTTAAATGCAGTTGAAATGACAATATTATTTTTTGCGTTTGGTTCATATTTAGGTCCTGCCCTGAGGTGCACATCGTTCTGGTTTCTTTTACCTGTATATCCTTCATCAATTATTCACTGTGCCATCTGCATGCAAGCAGAAACGCTTTCAACAGAAGAAACGCATAAATAATTAAACATAAACAGTCTGTGACAGATAAACAATTTTCTGATGTGACATGTGACATATATGGCATTCTGTGCTACATTTTGGGGCTGTTATTGTTTGCTTAAATGGCATATGTAGTGTGGCTTAAGTAATTTCAAAAAGAAGATGATTTTTAAAATATGTATTCTTATTTTACGTTTTACGTTTACTTAGTTTACACCATTACTATAGTTGTACTTTTTTTGGTAGGTGAATTCAGGTTGATTGGGACACCTTTTCCAAGTCATTTCAATGACAAAACGTGTCCCAATCAACCTGAATTCACCCCTACATACATAAAAATGACATGTAAAATGTCTGATAGCAATAATTGAAATTTATAGTTATATAAGATCTTATTTTTTTCCCTTACTATTCCTATATTTCTAATATTATTTATTGTTAATATTATTAAGATACTACACATATGAAAAAATAACATGAAACGTCTGCTTTAATTAATTGTACTGTTTATGAGATCTTCTGCTTTTTTTTTTTTTTTACTATACTGTTTACGGTACTATTACTATATATTTTACTATTTTTTTATTTTACTATATAGATATAAAAAATAATGTAAAATGTCTGATATACTTTAGTTTTAGATTTTATGAGATCTTTTTTTTGCTATACTGTTCTTTACTGTAATATTACTATATTTTTGCTGTTTTTATTTTACTATACATATGAAAAATATCATGTAAAACATCTGATTTAATTAAGTTTACTTTTTATGACTTTTTTACTATAATATTGTTTACTGTATTATTACTATGCTTTTGCTGTTTTTATTTTACTATACATATGGAAAAATAAAGTGAAAGATCTGATTGAATTTTACTTTTATTAGATCTTTTTTTACTATACTATTGTTTACTGTACTATTACTATATTTTTGCTGTTTTTATTTAACTATACATATGAAAAAATAATGTTAAATATCTGACTGAATTAAATTTACTTTTATAAGATCTTTTATACTATTGTTTACTGTACTATTAAAATATTTTTACTGTTTTTTATTTTACTTTGAAAAAAATATCATGTAAAACATCTGTTTGAAGTAATTGTACTTTTTATGACATCTTTTTTTATTATACTATTGTTTACTGTACTATTACTGTACTATATTTTTACTGTTTTTTTATTTTACTCTGAAAAAATAGCGTAAAACATCTGATTTAATTTGCCTTTTTAGGAGATTTTTGTAAAACATTTGATTCAATTAGTTTTTATGACATATTTTTACTATACTATTGTTTACTGTACTATTACAACATTTGTACTATTTTTTTATTTTACTTTGAAAAAAATATCATGTAAAACATCTGATTTAAGTAATCATACTTTTTATGACATCTTTTATTTTATTATACTATTGTTTACTGTGCTATTACTATATTTGTACTATTTTTATTTTACTATACATTTGAAAAAAAAAAACTATATTTTTTTACTGTTTTTTATTTTACTTTGAAAAAAATAGTATGTAAAACATCTGTTTGAAGTAATTGTACTTTTTATGACTTTTTTTTTACTATACTATTGTTTACTCTATTATTACTGTACTATATTTTTACTGTTTTTTTATTTTACTCTGACAAAATTGCGTAAAACATAAGATTTAATTTTACTTTTTAGGAGATTTTTGTAAAACATTTGATTAAATTAGTTTTTATGAGATTTTTGTAAAACATTTTGATTACATTTGTTTTTATGACTTTTTTTTACTATACTATTGTTTACTATACTATTACTGTACTATGTTTTTAATATTTTTACTATACACATGCAAAACTTCTAATTGTAATAATTTAATTTTTTTGTTTTATAAGATTATGTTTTTTCTATGCTATTGTTTACTGTACTATTACTATTTATACTATTACTTTTTACTATGTATTACTATATACATGAAAAAAAAAATACATGTAAATCATCTGCAATCATGAAAGTAACTGCTAAAAAAAATGTAGTGAAATGCACTGAATGTATGATTTTAGTGAATTTTAATGTTGTATGAAATCACTGGAGTAATGTTATTATATTTGACAAAGCCACACAGTGTCACAATACTATATTTTGATCACTGTGTTGTTTTATTATATACAACAAAAATTTATTTTTGTGAAATATTTTGTTTGAAAAGTTCGCTTGCTGTAAGTCTTCAAAATAAATGACAATTGTGTTGATATTTTGTGATGCACAATAAAAATAAATCACTAAAATCTAAAAGCAGTTTAAGTGCCCAGACAAATTTTGTGGCCATTATATATATATATATATATATTATATATGCTCATTTCTATCGATCAGCTGTGTTGAAGATGTAAGAATGAGGTTGTCTCTCATCTCTGTCCTGACGCTCCATGATTTGGCTGCAAAGTGGAGGACAGGGGAGGGAACGGGACAGGAACTGACAGGATGATTGAATATAATGCCAGTTCTGCTCTTCTCTTGAAAGAGCATCTTTTAGGTATCAGATACCTAAAGTTGAGCTTTCTGGTCAACCAGACACCTCCCCTGGGATCCCGGTGGGCTGAGGGCTACCTCTACCTTGCTGGCGGAGAGAGTCACCTGAACCAGGATCAAAGTGATGCTTTTTCCTGCTGGGGGAGACGCACACACACACACACACACACACACACACACACACTCGATGAGTCTCCATCAGTATGGAGGTGTGGTGAGGCTCATGGGACCCAGAGCTCAAGGATCGACTCACTGCCAACAAGGGGCTTATATTGAAAGAGAGGTGACGATCAACACCCATCCAGCCCGGAAAAAAGTATGGTTGAATCTCACGAAAACATGGCCAGGTCACATTTCAGCAATTAAAAAAATAAATGAATTAATCAATTCTAATTCTAATTATATATATATATATATATATATATATATATATATATATAATTTTTTATATAAAATAATAATAATTGAGCATTATATTTTTATATATTTTTTAAAATTTATTTATGTATTTCACAATAATTAGCAAATTTAGCAAAACATTAATGTTTATATTATATTTAATTCCTCCACAAAAATTAATAGTTTTTTTTTTTTTTTACTTAAATGTTCTCTTATACCCACCAATACTGCATTTATTTAATCATTGTGAAATATCATTATTGTGCAATAAATAAATTTTAAACCAATGAAATATATAGAAAATATAATGGTCAGTTATTATTTTATATAATATAACAAATTATATATATGATGAATGATTAATTTTAAACTGTATATAATATAAATAATAAAATAACTTTTTTTTAAAAACTTAAATGTTCCTTATACCCACCAATACTGCATTTATTTAATCATTGTGAAATATCATTTTTGTGAAATAAATAAATAAATAATATATAATAATAATATATAAATAATAAATAAATTAAAAATACATTTATAGAAAATATAGTGGTCTTGTCACAGCGTGGTGTGCGGGGAATGAGGAGTATGACGAGGAGGATACGAAACATGCACATTTATTAAATAATCCACACATCGAGCAGGAACGAACAGGAACAGCAGGCAATCCAATGAAAACAGATACAACAAGACTTAGAATAAACAGGAGTGATATAAACAGACTGAGCATGATAATAACAGTAACCGACAACCAAACTGTGAAAACAACCAAACTTATATACAAGGACCAGTCAGGGGGAGACAGGTTTAATCGATTAAACAGTGACGTAATAATTAGAGACGGAACAGGAAGACCAAATAAGGGCATACACAGGGAAAAACACACAAAACAGTCCACAGGGGTGTGACACGTCTATTATTATTTCATAAAACAAATTATATATATTTTGATCACTTTTCTGTGATCAAAGCTGAATTTTGTTTTTGTTGCTTAATATTTTTGTGGAAACTTAAAACTTTTATTTATATTATTTATTTTTATTTCTGAAAAATGTCCTGAAAAAGAAAAAGAATTATCCTATAGACAACAGTTTGTCCTGCATATTACTAGCATATTGGCTGTTTATTACTTATGAAGCACATATTAATGCATGACCATATTCTAGATCCCTTAACTCTACTCCATAACTAAATATAACTACTACAACAACTTTACCACATATTAATAAGAAGAAAATTAGGAGTTTACTGAAGGAAAACTCTTACTTAATAGTAAATATACAGTATGTTCCATATCTAAAGTGTTACCACAAACTCTTAATTTGGTATGTAACATTTGGATTTGGGTTGAAACATGAGCCACACGTCGTTGACAGGTTTCGTGAGATTGGCGCGGGGTGGAGGAAGTGTGGCGTTCCCTTTTGTCCTGTTAGGGGGACAGTAGGATCACGTTCTCAAACGCTGATCTCAAAAAGGTGTTGCGTCTCATTTTTGTTAACGAGAAGCTAACGCCATTCTGCATTTGTCTGCGGCCGCATGAGCCATAATAGTCATTCATTTACTTCTATTTATCCCTTTTGTCCCGTTAAAAGACTACACATGTGTGATTTGATGTGGGCCTTTTGTACGACCCTGGATGGAGCTTGTCTTGTTTATATACTCAATAACAGGAGGCGAAGAGAAATGTTATAATAACCTATTGAATGGACGTGACAATCTTGTTAGATCAGGACCGTATGGAGAATAAGCACAAACGTAATGACGGCTTGTTTAGGCCAATTTTCCTTAATAGAGTTGTGAGAAACAGCATCTCAGATCTGAATAGAGGAATAGAGATAGATGAGGCTGTTTCCATAGAGTTAATAATTGTAGAAATGCAATTTCATAATGCTTAGATTGCAGTCTTTAAAATCAGTATTATGGGATTTTTATGAGTAGCATGAATACAGTTCAAGAGATCATAATTTACGCAAATATTTTGAGAGTATTATTGCTCTTTATTTATCTGTAGTTGCTGCTTTGGAAAAGATTGTTGGATACAGTACGCTTTCAAAAGTCACTACAAGCATTATGTCATACAAATGCAGTGTACTTTTTATGAGGAAAATATGAACATTAATAATTTAAATATGAGGATCATCACAATTTTGAAAGCGCACATAGACAGGGTTAAAATAAGCATGCCAGGTTAAAATCTTGTATTTGATTAGTGGTGGTGTTTGTTATTGTTTAATGTTGCCTTCACATGCTACTGAAATTATTATATACAGGTTTTCATGGTTGGAAAACAGACAGTAACGGTCTTTCAAGTTGTATTTACAACTGGAAAACTCAAGCTGAACAGAATCATAAGCTTTACACATGGTGGAGAAGAGCACTATTGCCGTGATGAAGTTTTATTAATTTACAGCACTAAATATAATGCTTTCTATGGGTGTTGCAGTCATGCATATGTATGCCATTTAATGCATGTATTTTATGCCTTGTACACAGTTAAAACAGCATTTAATTGTTGGAAAATTCTGAATCGTAAGCAAGCTGAACATGTAGATCATGCTATTGTATACATCTGCTGCACTGGTAATCATTATATGGCTGCCAGCGAATGAGATGCTACATTTAATTCAATATCCAGTATTGATCAATAGGTATTGACTAAATATCTTCTGTACAGTTTGACTTTAGTAAGATTTTCCCCCAAAATAGGCAAGACTGAATCTGCCTATTCTCACTGACAACAAAGCAGTTGAACATGACAAACTTGTAATTATGACTACGTAAGTGGAAAACGTGATTTTTCCAAATGCACTGACATTTAATCCTAAGAATTAAAAGTTAAGCATGTAAAAAAAATTATGTTTGTGTGAAAGACGTGTTGAGGAGAAAGGTGGACTCATTCGGCGTTGACCAGTTAGCAGTTACCTAACAAGCATCCTTTCATCCACCTAAACAACCACAAATAACACCTCTAGCAGTGGTTTCCAGGAATATCTAGATACTTAAGCATCATGTTGACTTGTTTCAGGACAGTTTTCACCTACAGTAGCAGCTTCCCATAACACCCTTCTTTGGAACATATAAGATTCTTATGTAACTACATTGTAACTACTTTGTAATAACAAGGTATGTAATGTTACATCATTATATTTAATGAATTAACCAACACGTTCTCACTCCCAACTCGTCACATATTGACGCTTGGTCAGGACGCCTTGGCGCTCAGTGTACCCCTTTAGCATCACTTTTGGACATGCAGGGTCCTCCATTGTTTTTAATGGTTTGCATGCATTTGCAAAAATAGAAATCATTTTATATAAATTTATACTTTCATAGATATTTTGGAGAACGTAACCCACCCCTAACCTAAACCTACCCTTTTCTGATCAATATAAAACACGCACTAGGCAAATAAAAGTACATTGACATGTATTTATTGCAAAAAGTGACCATAAAAAGCAGCATTAAAGTATTACAAACAAGTCATGTTGCATTCCAATTCCTCCGATATCTTTCTGCGAAGAATAGAGTAAATCTTTATGTTTCAGTCGCTGAAAATGTTCTTGCTCCCGCACACATATCACATTCAAAACGATACTCCTGAGCTTGTTTAGCTGGACGCAATCGGTCAAACTTGGGATATTAACACATTTCAAATAAATTGTGACTGGCTGTTTAGGCCCGCCCACTGATTCTACATCACTGGCTGTTTAGCTCCGCCCACCAACTATATGGCACTGCCTGTTCAGTCTCGCCCACCGATTCACGTTGCTGCCTGTTTAGCCCCGCCCACTGATTCTACATCACTGGCTGTTTAGCTCCGCCCACCGATTATACATCGTTGGATGTTTAGCCCCGTCTACCGATTCTACGTCACTGCCTGTTCAGCCTTGCCCACCGATTCTACGTCACTGCCTGTTCAGCCTTGGTCACTGCCTGTTCAGCCTTGCCCACCGATTCTATCGTCACTTGCTGTTTAGCCCGCCCACAATTCTACATCACTGGATGTTTAGCTCCACCCACCGATTCTATTTTACTGGCTGTTTAGCTGTGCCCACCGATTATAAATGCGCTGGATGTTTAGGCCCACCACCCGATTTACGTCGCTATTGTTTAGCCCACACCGATTCTACAGCACTGCCTGTTTAGTCTCCGTAACCGATTCTATGTTACTGGCAGTTTAGTCCATCCACCGATTCTACATCACTGGCTGTTTAGCTCCGCCCACCGATTATATCGTCACTAGCTGTTTAACCCTGCCCACCAATTTTATGTCACAAGCTGTTTATCCCAACGATTATATATTGCTGGATGTTTAGCCCGCCCACGATTCTACAGTGCTGCCTGTTCAGCTTTGCCCATCGATTCACACTGGCTGTTTAACCCGCCCACCGATTTTATGTCACAAGCTGTTTATCCCGCCCACTGATTCTACATCACTGGATGTTTAGCCGCCAATGGCTGTTTAGCAGCGTCCACTGTTTCACATCGCTGACTGTTTACCCCACCCACAGATTCTACATCACTGCCAGTTTAGCCCCACCCACCATTCTACATCGCTGGATGTTTAACCCCACCCACTGATTCTACATCACTATCTATTTATCCCCGCCCACTGATTCGCACAAGTAGTGTACATGATGATTTTTTTTATTTTTGTGTGTGTAAAAATCTTGATAGCATTATAAGTCGATCTCAGAGAACAGTACCAAATAATAAAAAGGCAGTTCATGACCCCTTTAAAGGTGCAGTATGTAATATTAATATCCAGTGGCTGAAATGAGTACTACAGTCCAAATTTAAAATAATGGAGAGAGTTTCTCCTGCCTTCTCTGCTTCTGACTCGACACTCGTGTGGGTTGCCAGATTGAGGACACCAAACAGGAATGAGTGGAATTGACAGTGGAAGGAGATGATGGATGTTGAGGCTTTTTAGGTCAGGTAGAATCTGTGATCTCTGACCCAGTTTATTTGCTGGCTTCCATGGTTGCAGTACACGGTGATGTGCGTCAACTGGTAAGGTGCCGAAATACTATTGGTTAAACTGGCAGTGGGCGGAGTCACACAAACCAAAACAAAAACAGACATTCTGACACGGAACACACATTTCAAAATAAAATAACTGGATGTAGCGTTGTTTTTCAGAGAACATGTGAACATAGTATGATTCCTAAATATCTGCAAACATAGTATTTTTATCTTTTAGTACAGTCAAAAAATTACATGCAGTGCCTTTAATTCATGTTGATTTAGCCAGGTGTTAAGCAGATACTCTGATCAGATTTACCCAAGCTCAACATCACACCATTAATGCTTCCCACGGGACCTTCATCATGTCATACCCACCCGGACCAACACACTCCCAACGCAGGGGCGTATATTTGACCCGAACATTCACAAAATGTGCCAGAGAAAAAAGTCCTCCACCTGCAGCACGGATTACTCGTTTTAGCTAAGTGTAATTCAAGAGGCCTCTGCTAGATCTAGGGTCTATCCGTTTAATAGGAAGTATTAAATTAGCAGGGCTGACAGGGCAGACAGTGATGGGTGCGAACGGGCTCCCAGAGAGTCCCATGATGGCCGCAAAGTGTGTCAGATACCGGGGGGATACGGGCGAACGGTATTCATGAGAGCGGGGTTGCATTACTGGGTGGAGCTGCGCCCTGCCCTTAAAAACATGTGAGAACTGAAATCTGGTCCCATCCGCAGGATAAAACACGATAGAGTGAGCGAGAGAGAGGGAGTAAGTGAGATAGGACTTAAAAGTGACAAAGGGAATGAAAGGGAGCGATAAATGGAAGAAGACAGAAAGGGAGAGTAACCACAAACGGTAACTAGGCCCTCCAGCCAAACTCCTGTAAGCACCACCCAGCACAGGGTCCCTGCAAACCAGCTGTTACGAATAGAGGGTCGGTGCAAATGCCCAGGAGACGGTGCGTGTGTTTGCCCTAACATGAGCTACACCACCTCCTCTGAGTCTCCAGATGGGAGACAGAGCCGTGAATCTTGAACAGCACTCAACACAGTTAGCCAACAATCCCCACATTCACAATTAAAGGAATGTTCTTGGCTTAATTTCTATCGTCATTTGTAGCATGATATTGCCATAGAACATAGTTTTGTGCAAGGGCCACTATAGCGGACATTCACATACTCTTTCTTTTTCTAACATCAATTTTGTCCTTCATGGCGGAGCAACAGTTTGAAAATAATCTTGGTAAGATCAAGAAAGTTTACTTCATGTTCTCTGAAAGACAACACATCTAGTTTAATAGCACAGACATTTGAATGAAACCCCTACTGAAGATTTTTATTGCCACAGAAACATATATGCATATGCATATACATGTTCAAAGGTTCTGTATGCTGGAAATGTGTTGCCATCTGTTTATCTGTTAGCTTTAAAAAAGTTTACTTGTGTTGTTTTAAACCTGTTTGATTTTCTTGTGTGGAGGACAACAACACTGGACCACAGTTGCTTTCATTGTCTGAATGAAATGCAATGAAATGAAAATCAAAAAGACAAAGCAAAACAGAACAATGAAAATAAAACAAGGAACAGAAACACAAAACAAACAAACAACAAACAAACAAATAAACAAACAAACAAAAAATACAACAAAAAACACTAAGCAAAACAAAAATGTAACAAAACACAACATTAAACAAAAACACACAAAACAATGGGGAACAAAAGAAATAACTAAACAAACAGAAATTAAAATAAACTAAAACTTAAACACTAAACACACAAAACAACAAAACAAAATACACTAAGCAGATAAAACAAAAAACACAAAACACAAATCAAAACAATGTAAAAAAATAATATAAACAAAACAAAAAACTAAACGAACATTAAACAAAATAAAAACAAAAACATAACAAAACAAATCACTTAACAAAAACAAAACTCAAAATTAAACAACAAAACAAAAGAAAAACAAAACAGAAGCAAAACTAAACTAAAACTTAAACCGTAAACAAAATAAAACCCTACACAAAACACAAAATAAAAAAACAAACAATGAAAATGAAATAACAGAAACAAAACACACAAAAAAAACAAACAGTAAACAATAAAAAACACAACTCAATGAAACAAAAACACTAAGCAAATTAAAAACAACAAAACAAAATAAAACAAAACAATAGAAAAGAAATATCAAACAAAACAAAAAACTAAACAAACATTAAACAAAATCATAACAAAACACTAAACAAACAAAACAAACAAAACTCAAAATTAAACAAAAAATGAAACAAAAAACAAAAAGTGGAACAAAATAAAAGAAAAACAAAACAAGCAAAACTAAACTAAAACTTAAACAGTAACAAATAAAATAAACAATAAAAACACTACACAACAAAAAACTAAACAAACAAAAATAAAATAGGAACAAAACACACAAAAAATAAACAAACAGTAAACAATAAAAAACAATACAACAAAACAAAATAAAAACAAAAAAAACTAAGAAAATTAAAAACAACAAAACACAGAATAAAACAAAACAATAGAAAAGAAATAAACAAATCAAAAAAAGAAACAAACATTAGACAAAATAAAAACACAGCACAACTAAAAAAAAAAATCAGAAACACAAAAAATGAAACAAAACAACACAACTAAACAAACAAAACACTAAAAACCCTATTTTTTGTTTGTTTAATTTTTGTTTTGTTTAATTTATAAACACAACAAAAACAACAAAACTAAACAAACACAAAACACTACAAACTCAACATAAAACACAAAATTAAAACAAAACAAAAACAACAAAACAGAACTAAACAAACGCTAAAAAACAAAAGAAAAACAACACAACTAAACAAATCAAAACGGAAAACCCTAAACAAAAAACAAAACTTCAAAAAGACAAAATGAAACAGAACACACAAAACAACATAAAACACAAAACAAACAAAATAAAACAAAAAACTCAACATAAAACACAAAATGAAACATCACAAAACAAACAAAAAGAAAAGAAAACAAAAGAAAAAAAAATAAACAAAAAGCCTAAATATTTTCTTTATATTTTCATTTGTGTTACAAGCATACAAGCAGGTTTGGAACGACATGAGGGTAAGTAGATGACAATTGTGTTTTGGGTGAAGTATCTATTTATGTCGTATGAGGTAATGGACATTATGCCACAAAAAGTTTTACTGAACCCAGAAATTGAACCAAAAAGTATATATGAGATTTTTTGGCTCGGGTTCCTGCTTCAGTAAAAATCTCTGATATGTTGTCTGCGAAAATCATCACACCTATTACATGGAAATGATGGAGTGCATTAAATGGCATTTTCAAATATGCAAGTAAAACATTGAAGTAAAGGTTTAAAATCAAACACACAAAGGTCTTCATTAATGTTCCCTTGCTTGAAGGAACACATGACGGAGTAGAAAACTTTAAACCTGACAAGATGTTGATATTAGCCAGGAGGGCTAAAGGCGTAATTGGTCCATCTTACTTCCAAGCTGACAGGCCATGTTTTAAACAGATGAGTGTACAGTTTCATTACATTAACAGCATCAGTCTCTGCTCTTTGAAGCTCTGCCCTGGCACTTAGTAATTTGGTAACAGGTTGGAAGTGGGCTATGGGGTAAAACGAGACTCTGTTGTCTTGGTAACAACCATCCACGTATTATTTTTGAATCAGGCACGGAGCAGAAGGTGACATATTAGCACAGAGCAAGAATTAGCCTACTTTACCTTCATGGTATTCTGGGGAAACAAACAAAATACAGGCAAACAGAATCACACTTACCACTTTATATGTGAGGAAATGGAGGAATTTGGCGTCAAACAAAGGAGGCGGATAATTTGTCAGTAACGCTTTTATATTCATATATAATACAAATTATTTTGTGAAGTATGCTTTATCTGTCATTATCACATTACCTTCTTATTCACAGCAATTATACATAGACAAAATAGAAAGAAAGATGATGAAATTTATTATCACAGATTGTGAAGTATGTATAATGTAGTGGTTGCTATAATTTAAGTTGTTGCAGAAAACTTATATTTTATATATTTAAGATACTTTTAATATTGTTTTATCAGGCTAACATAAATGTTCCTCTAGTCTTTTCCTTTAAGTGGTGTTTTTTTTTTTATGGCTCTTTAAAACCTTTAGAAATCATTGTGAAAATAGAAAAATAAAAAATACAATAGAAAATATTGTGAAATATTATTATAGTTTAAAATAACTGTTTTCTATTTGAATATATGTTAAAATGTAATTTATTTCTGTAATGTAAAGTTGAATTTTCAGCATCATTACTCTAGTCTTCGGTGTCACATGAACCTTCAATAATAATATCTATATGCTGATTCGCTGCTCCAGAAACATTTATGATCATATCAGTCAATCAGTTATCAATGTTGAAAACAGTTTTTGCAACTTAATGTTTTTGTGAAAACTATAAGCATTAAAAAAGTTTGGCGTGAGCATGTTATTTTTATTTCATTTTTTAACATTAAATTACAACATTTATTTAACTAGGATGAATTTAATTAAAAGTGACAGTAAAGACATTTATAAATAAAATAAAAATCACACACACACACACACACACACACAAAAACACACTTAAGCAAAACTACATAAAAATGCAAAACACAAAATGAAACCAACAAAAAAAGCTAAACAAACAAAAAACAAAACACTAAGCAAATAAAAACAAAACAACAAAAATTAAATAACACAAACAAAACACAATAAAAACAAAAAACACTAAGTAAATAAGAAACAAAAATGCAACAAAACACAAAACAAAACAAAGAAAAAAGAAACACCACAAACAAAACAAGACAAAAAACTAAACAAACTAACTAAAAACAACAAAAAACACTAAGCAAATAAGAAATAAAAATGCAACAAAACACAAAACAAAACAATGAAAAAGAAACACTACAAACAAAACAAGACAAAACTAAACAAATATAAAACAAGACAAAAGAAAAGAAAACAAACAAAAAAAACACTAAGCAAGTAAGACACAAAAATGCAACAAAACACAAAACAAAACAAAACAATGAAAAAGAAACACTACAAACAAAACAAGACAAAACTAAACAAATATAAAACAAGATAAAAAAACAAAACAAATCAAAACAAACAAACAACACTAAGCAAATAAGAAACACAAATTCAACAAAACACAAAACAAAATAATAAAAAACACTAAGCAAATAAAACAAAAAAGCAACAAAACACAAAATGAAAAACAAAAAAGAAACAACACAAACAAAACAAAACTAAAAAAAGTAAACAAACATTGAATAAAAACAACACAAGAAAATAAAAACAAAACACTAAGCAAATAAAAAGCAAAAACACAACAAAACAAAATAAAAAAAAACAATGAAAAGGAAATAACACAAACAAAAATATTAAACAAAATAACAACACAACAAAATAAAAACAAAAAAACACTAAGCAAAAACAAAACAAAACAAAACAAAAAAAACATAATAAAACAAAACAAAACAATGAAAAAGAAATGACAAACAAAACAAAACAAAACAAAAACACACTAGGCAAATATTTGTCTTTAAAGACATTTATAATGTCACAGAAATGTCTATTTTTAAAATAAATGCTGTTCTTGTGAACTGAACCTCAGCAGCACAACTGTTTTCAGTATTGATAATAATCAGAAATGCAGCAAATCATCATATTAGAATGATTTCTGAAGGATCATGTGACAGTGGAGACTAATTATAAAGGTAATTATGCTGAAAATTCATCTTTGATCACAGCAATCAGTTACATTTTAACATGTATTCACATAGAAAATAGCCATTTTAAATTGTAATAATATTTCACAATATTACAGTTTTTTTTTAATGTATTTTTGATTAAATAAATGCAGCCCTGATGAGCAGGAAAGACAAAAACATTTTGAAAAATCACAATTATTCCAAGCTTTTGAGCGGTGGTGTATCTGCAGGTATTCACTCCTGCTGTCTTTTAAAGTTTTCATTGCCCTAAGCAAACTGTCAGCCATGCTAGAAGAATATCTCAAACACTACAGTGTGATTTCCTGTGTGCATATGATGAAAGGAGACTCAAAGAGATGCTGAAATATAATCTCACACACTTTCTAGTAGACTCACCACATCACACCTATGACACACGGCCATATCAGATCAAACTAGCAGTCTTTCTATCATTCTGTCATCTTCAACATGTTGTTACACACGATATAACAACATTAGAAGTAACAGGATCTGTATGAAATAATAGTGGATTGATGCAAATTTCCACGCTTCCTTTCAGCCCCTAATTGCTCCCTGTAACGTCACTGCTCATTCTGGGTGTTCACATCGATTAGGCAAACATCAGAGGCGCTGGCCTGAGCGGAGAGGGGCATTGTGGGTAATTAGAGATTACTTACCTCGGACTAGTCTGTATCATGACTGGGGGTCAGGAGCCGGTCAGCGCACATGGCAAACTTAAGGAGGCTGGAGACGTGCGGGTGACGCCAGGCCCAGCCGGCGGAAGAGAGAGCGAGGAGGACTGGAGCCAGAAGCAGCGAGCGAGCCGTGCGGTCGGGACGATGGCGGGTGACACCGCACGCCACTCAGGAAAATTAACAAGCAGCTGCGTTGCTGCCACAACACATTCCAGACATCTTCAGTCACTGACCCATTTCTGAACCCGCTATCCCAATCACAACAGGCCTTTCTGCTCAAACCGCTTTATGTAGGTTAATTATGTCTTAAATTAATATTAAGCATGTACTGATATTATCAATCATGTGGTATTGTGATAGCCGGTGTTTTCCACACCTCAGAATGACTCCGTTCACAATGAATGCATGTGCTGTTAGTTTAGCATGCGTTTGGGAACACAACGACCATCACTTACACTGTCAAAAATAAAAACACAATTTGTTGAGTCAGCTTAAAATAATTTGTTACCCTGCTGCCTTAAAATTTTAAGTTCAGTCAACTAAAATAAGTTTAGTCAACTTGAAATGTTAAGTTGTACTAAGCAACAACTTAGATATTTGTGTTTGCTAAACTTAACAGATGGGTAAGTAACCCAGCTGCCTTAAAATTTTAAATTGATTCAACTCAAATATCTAAGTTGTCACTTAGTATAATTTAACTTTTCAAGCTGAATAAACATTTTTTGAGTTGACTAAACTTAAAATTTTAAGGCAGCCAGGTTATAAATTATTTTAAGTTGACTCAACAAATTGTTTTTTACAGTGTAGGCTTTATTTTCATGGCATTTCACTAGATTTGTAGTAAGATGTATTTCTGTACGCCTGTTTTCACTGAAGCTCTACTGCTGTTTCTGTCAAAATAAAAGCTTAAAGTGCAGTATGAATTGCTGACAGCTATTGGTTTAAATGGGTAATGTTTACTGCAGTCCAAATCCAAAACATCTCTTGCAAGCGTAGAAATTAGGAAAGACGTATTGTGATTTCTCTACTGTAATGTATAGCAAAAATAACATACCTATTAAATATTAATATTCATTTATTTATATGGCTATTACTGTCACAGGAATAACAATAATATAAATTGTTATTATTTTTATTATATTCTAATCGTAACCTTAACCCTAACAAATAAAAGAGGGTTGAGTCCCCTTTAAAGTTTAGGTACAAGTCAATTCACTGACTTTTTCTGACTTAAGTTTTCTTAGTAACATGGGTTCGAGCTTTTAATTTTGAACTCTGAAAGTGCATTAAAAAAAATTTACTTTAAAAAGTGCACAATTTTCATTTTTTCCCCCAAGCCTTCATTCGTCTGTTTTTTTTTTAATTAATAAATAATATTACAGGTGTGAAGTTGCAGGAGTTTTGCCCCCAATTTTTAGAAACATTTTTAGATCATTAGACTTTAGATAATTGGTATTATTAGTATTATTAAACATATAAAGTAATAAGCACAAATACATTTATATTTGTATAATGTTATGTTGTTACCTATAAATTATGTAGTCATTCTGACAAAACCAGCCATAAGGGTCAAGTTTTTGCAATTGAGATTTATACACCATCTGAACCCAGCTTTAAATAAATAAATAAATAAATAAGCTTTCCACTGATGTATGGTTTGTTAGGATAGGACAGTATTTGGTCGAGATACAACTATTTGAAAATCTGAAATCTGAGGATGCAAAAAAATCGAAATATTGAGAAAATTGCCCAAATAAAGTTCTTAGCAATGCATATTACTAATCAAAACTTAAGTTTTGATATATTTACGGTAGGAAATTTACAAAATGTGACCCGGGACCACAAAACCAGTCTTAAGTAGCATGGGTATATTTGTAGTAATAGCCAACAATACACTGTATGGGTCAAAATTATTGATTTTTCTTTTATGCCAAAAATCATTAGGATATTAAGTAAAGATCATGTTCCATTAAGATATTTTGTACATTTCCTACCATAAATGTATTAAAACTTAATTTTTGATTAGTAATATGCATTGCTAAGAACTTCATTTGAACAACTTTAAAGGTGATTTTCTCAGTAATTAGATTTTTTTTTTTGCACCCTCAGATTACAGATTTTCAAATAGTTGTATTTCGGCCAAATATTGTCCTAACAAACCATACATCAATGGAAAACTTGTTTATTCAGCTTTTGGGCGATGTATAAATCTCAGCTTCAGAAAATGTACCCTTATGACTGGTTTTGTGGTCCAGGGTCACAAATATCTTCATGGAACATGATCTTTACGTAATATCCTAATGATTTTTGGCATAAAAGAAAAATTGATAATGTTGACCCGTATTGTTATCTATTGCAACAAATATACCCGTGCTGCTCAAGACTGGTTTTGTGGTCCAGGGTCACATGTAGCAATTCCTGTAAGAATGAAACAGATATATATAAAAAATCATTTCTAGCAGGTGGGTTTATCAGATCTAGCTAATCTCATTGTGAAAGAGCAGGCATGAAGAGGTGTCATTTGATCAATCCCATGAACCATGTCGAGGGAAATACGAGAGGAAGGACTCAGGTTTCAGCAGAGTAATTAGGTTTCCCAGTCACTAATTACCTCCACGTATTACAAGGATGATTGACTGTCATTTACGCATTTTAATCTGGATAATATTTTCAGGAATAGCAACTGTTTGTCAGAGAAATTAACATATAGACGGGAGCAGAGACTACCTATCTTGATTTTGTGGTTTACTCATAATTTCATGCAGTTTGGGAGTTTTTGGCGTTCAGTTTTAGTTTTTTTTTATATCATAATGGACACAAAGCTGTTTACCAAGTCAGCATGACTCTCCCAGCGCTCTGCTACTTTTACTAGTACAAAAGGCTTTAAAACAGAACTTCAAGTGCTTAACCCTTATTATTTATTCATCCCGTCAAACACATCATCTAGTAACTGAAGAGGGGTTAATAGCAGGCTGGCTCAGGTTTGTTGTCAAAAGTGGCTTTAACTGTCCATGAACTTGTTCTAAAGAAAGCGTGCGCTTCGCTCGCCTCCTCCCCTGCCGCTCTTAATGTCCTTAGCATGGGCTCTGTCAATGGTAATCAAATACGGCTGAAGTTATTTGTACTGTCAACAGAAGGACCTCATCCAAACCCCAGCGAGTTTGGTCCACCTCGCCGCTCGACGTTAAGCTGTGCACAAATATTGCATTGTTCGAAACGTCTCCTGAAAGACAACTCTTCAACAGTCAAGCTGTATTTGCTTGAAGTGCTTGGATGAGTAATAATAATACTTTGATTTTTTTCTCTCTTGTTTTTTTGGCTTGAATATTTGGTTCTGAAAACCTTAACCTAACATTAAATGGATGTATGAACTTTATGTATGGTTTACTTTATGGTCTACAACATAACCTCAATTTGTTAATTTCAAAACAATAATTACTCGCACAAAAAAAATCTTCACCAAATCATTGTATTTTATTACTCAAATTAATTACTATTAAATGACTTCTTAATCTGTTTGAATTTGTATCGTGAGATAATTATATAATGGTGGAGCAATGTTTTGATGCTCTCATATTTGTTCAACAAAATACTGCACATTTTTGCCTTCAACAATCCTCATGTTTTGCAAGAGATACTGTTGTTTACCTGGATTTTACACCACCATTTCTTTTTCTCTTGTAGATGTTCTAGATCTTTTACAGCAGGAATTGATTTGTTTGAAATAAATATTTCATTTACTTATAATTACAGTTAGTATATGTGACCCTGGACCACAAAACCAGTCACACTGTAAAAAACAATTTGTTGAGTCAACTTAAAATAATTTGTAACCTGGCTGTCTTAAAATTTTAAGTTCAGTCAACTCAAAAAAAGTTTATTCAACTTGAAATGTTAAATTATACTAAGTGACAACTTAAATATTTGAGTTGAATCAACTTAAATATTTAAGGCAGCTGGGTTACTTACCCATCTGTTAAGTTTAGAAAACACAAATATCTAAGTTGTCACTTAGTACAACTTAACATTTCAAGTTGACTAAACTTATTTTAGTTGACTGAACTTAAAATTTTAAGGCAGCAGGGTAACAAATTATTTTAAGCTGACTCAACAAATCATGTTTTTTATTTTTTATAGTGCATAAGTAGCACAAGTATATTTGTAGCAATAGCCAAAAATACATTGCATGGTTTAAAATGATCTTTTATGCCAAAATAATTAGGATATTAAGTGAAGATCATGTTCAGTTACATTTTATTGTAAATGTCCCACTATAAATACACCTACACTTAATTTTTAATTAGTAAAATGCATTCCCAACTTCATTTAGACAATTTTAAAGGTGTTTTTCTCAATATTTAGTTTTCTTTACAGAAAATTATTGCAGGAATAATGTTTAAAGTTAAGAATCAAATTGTCCTTATTTACAAATTTAATTCTAAAATAAAGGTTCCAAAAAACCTTTACAACAAACAAAAAACTGTCATGAAGTTCTTGTAATGCCATAGTTTAATATATATTTCCTTTGATGCCATAGGAGAACTCAATAGCCATAAAAGAAAGTTTTAAAATTCTATTTATGACACCATTTAAGAACATTTGAATTCATATGATGTCATATACTTTTAAAAATAAACGTTCCAAAACCTTTTTACAGCTGTGTCATAGAAGAATCATTCTGAGTTCAAGTTCAGAGAACCTTTTGGTGAACACAACCAGAAGAACCTTAAGGAACCCATTGTAAAGATTGTGTAATGGAAAGCTACCATTGGTTTTTCATGGAAATACAGAAGCCAGTAAACAACCTTTTTTGTTCACTGTTCTGCAGAGTTCAGCTCCAATTAGTTATCCTGAAGACAAAAATTTCAGACTCAGTGTGCAAGGACCAGTAGGGTCAACATGCCTCAATAAACTCCTTATTTGCTGCTTATAATAGATAGTAAAGTAGTTGTTAAGTTCAGTTAGGTGAATATGGTCAATATGGACTTTTTAGACCTCTTACGACAGCAGTGCTTTTTTCAAAAAGTTTTTTTTTTTTTCCTGTTATTGGATTATACATAGAACCAAATCACATACAGTATCTTAAAAACCTATAATGGAACACCAGGAACATCAAAGAACCCACATTAGAACAATGTACACTCTTAGGCTCTATAAACACTCTTAAAAATAAAGGTGCTTCAAAAGGTTCTTCAAACGATGCCATAGAAGAACCATTTTTGGTTCCACAAAGAACCATTCAGTCAAAGGTTCTTTAAAGAACCATCTCTTTCTTAACCTTTTGTAATCTGAAGAACCTTCTTTCACCACAAAGAACCTTTTGTAAAACAGAAAGGTTCTTCAGATGTTAAAAATTCTTTATGGAACCATTTAGATAAAAAAGGTTCTTCTATGGCATCGAGAAGCACCTTTATTTTTAAGAGTGTACACCTGGTATTAAAATGTGTTTTTGTCAATCTGATCATAAGCTGATGACAGTAAATACAGGTGTAAATGGGGTTTTTGAACTTTTCTGCTTTTGACCACATCAAGAAGTAGTTGAGAACACATTGCAACACTCGCGTTGTTGAATACATTAAAACCACTAAATATGCCTTCCTTTTTGCCTACTCACCTTATTCTTAAACATTATGGAACATGCTAAGGAACCACGACAGCCAGACAGGATTTAAACTTTGCCAGTTGAAATCATCAGTTTGGTTTGAAGAACAAAATTTAAAAAGCACTAGTCGATAATACCAAATGTAAACATGGCCTTAGAAATCAAGGCTCCAAAATGGTTTTTATAGCAGTTCCATAGAAGAACCATTTTGGGTTCCTCAAAAAACCTTTTGGTAAAAAGTTCCAATTCCGCTATAAAGAACCTTGTGTGCAATAGAAAGTTTCCATGGATGTTGAAGGTTCTTTATGGAACCACAGATGCTGATTTAAAACCTTTTATTTTTCAGCCAAGAAACTGTCCTCGATAAGAAGATGACTCTTTACTGTCCCTGAAGTGCTTCAAAGAGTTTTACAAAATAGCCTTATTTTGTTGGACGCCCTCGTGTTTAAACATGAACTCTCGTCATTATGTATTTACACATGTAGAGCAACTGCTTCCTCTTCATCCAGTCATGACCGTCTCATCATCTCATTAGCAGCACGTCTCCTTCTAAAATTAGAGGTCATCCTCTCATTTTGCTGCTGTTTGATCATATTTCTTCCGTCTATTGATAAGAGCGGGTTTGAGAGAGCAGACACGGGACCTATGGTGGCAGCGTGTGTCACGCGCACGATTACGGCGGCTCCTCAGACACGCTCGGCGTTCTCGGCGCACAGATTTTATTAATCTGTCCTTTGGGAGCTTTCCGTGCTGCTCAATAACTGCCTTCAGATCCCACTAGACACTTGAGCGTGATAGAGAGCGCTTCTCTCTCACGTATCCCCTCAGCTTCTTACCAGATTAACCGCACAATCCATTAATAACAATCTTCACCCTACCCATCCCCCCAGCTCATTTTGAGCACTTTATTTCAAGTGACATTAATTTTAACCGCGAATACATTGGGGGGTGTAATGACAGCACAGATATTAATTAATTGCATGTGTAATTGCAAAATTAAGTTTTGGAAAGTTGGTAATGATCTGTGGAATTACAAGATGTGCTCACATTATGAGGAAAAGAGGGACTTTTGACTAGCGGCCGCCTCGTTTTTCTCGCGATTCTCGCGTAATCCAGAAGCGGTTACTCGGTGGCCGTCTGAGGTTTTGTATCCCTCGGTAATCTTCCTGTCATGCCTATCACTCATGTCTGACCATCAGTTTGCGGGAAAAATCCTCCATTGATTTCAACTTTGCCACTTTAATTAACTTTGGCCTCAGATAATGGGGATCTAACGTCAACTCTGGGAAAGTTGGAACAGTTGGATGAACGTTGCTAATTTCCGGTTTTGTCTGACAGTGGGCTAAAATGGATGTAAAAGCCGAGTTTGAATTGTTTATTGTCTTGAGTATTTGGGAGCAGATGTGTGGTGGTCCTGCTGCGGTTTGATAGGAGGGCCGCCATTGTTTGGTGGAGGGAGAACTTCTGTGAGTAAGAAGGACAGAAGTGTCATAGAGTGTGTAATGGGTTATCGCAGACGGAGTCATGTAATTCATGGTTTTGGGATGATTTCTGCGCCACAGGAAATATAGTTTCTCAAACTATTCGAAATTGAGAGTTAAATATGCCAAATCAATCCGATTTGAGGGAAATACATCTTGTATTTGAAAATACCGAAAGCCTTTTTGAATTGTAATTACAACCAAAGTATGACTTATTTTCACATTAGCTCTATTAACAATTAAACTTCTGCATGGAATAGTTTAATAACTTCTTCATTAACAAAGTTCAAGTTGTTGATTTGTAAACTATGACTGGAAAAAATAATTCCTGTGATTAATATGGACTGCATTGTCATTGTATTATTTAAATGTTGTAAGTTTGAGCATGCTTTGTAATTGTTAAGAAATATAGACATAAACAGTAATCTGATCATTTGTAGTTTAGGCATAAAATATGAATTTAAAATATAATCCATTTTATAAAATATTGTTATTAATATCCACAATTTTACTAACTTAAAAATCCATTAAACAGATACTTAAAATATACTTTCCTATTTGTTGAATCTACATTAATTTACAGATTCAGGGTGTAGTTACATTTATGATGCAGAAAACATATAACTAGTTCATATTGCTAATTTTTGATGTATATCCAGGATATTCCAGAATTAGAGGACATTTTCTGTCCTACACATAAAAAAGATGTTTTAAAAAATACAAATAATTAAAAAAATTCTGTTTAAAATTAATTAAAGATACACTCTAAAATTAGCCAAAAATAGCATAAAATGTTTTAATTTATTTTACACAGTAGCAATTTTGCATCTACGTTGTGTCCCACTTGTGTTTTATGCTTTCACCGGAACCTTTTTGCTTGATAAAGGAAGTAGAAAAACAATAGATTACCTGACAAACAGGACATTACACCATTTAGACATTCATTGACAACACGACCAGAGGAAAAGTTAGTTCTATTTTTTATATTTTTGTCATTTAGCATTGATTGTTTTCATCCATTTTTCCCCATTTTCCCTATATTGGTAACAGGGTTTTGATCATAGTCAGAACATATGAAATTCCTAAGCTTGTCAAATACAGTTTTCTGGAAAGTGCATTGTCTCTTTTGGTCATGAATAACAGAAAATGTAAAGTTAATAAGTAAAAATTTCCACTAAGATCCAGTTTGATAAACTGAAATTTGGCGCAAAATAAAAATAGGAATTTTAGCAGATCGCTTGATTCTCAGAAGATTATTATTTAGGATCGGTTCCAAATCAAGATTTGTTTGTAATTTCAAAAGATTTCACCAACAACCTTCACAATTTTATCCAGCTATTTATGCATGCGGTATAGTTCTAGACTCCAGAGTTTTGTCGTAACAGCTCACGTGGTGCATCTGTGTGGTACGGACTGAGTTAAAGTCAAGGTATAGTTCCTCCTTTATCTCTACAACTGCATTAGCTCCGACGTGCTCCGCTGCCCCAGCCCTCGGGCAGTGAAAGGGTTAAGTGCGATGCTCCTGATAGTTTGTATGTTTCTCATGCAGTTCTGTTTACCCAGAGAGAAAGGCTTTTATTCAGGGGGGAGGCTCATCTGTTTGTTTCCCAGGAGTGTCCTCCTCTACAGGTACAAATGACTTGTTGTTCCCGCATCCCGTCTGCTTCCTTGGCGACGGATAGACGAGAAGTGCCGTGTGAGCGAGTGAGACTCGAATGTGATCTGGGTCAGGCCTGTGGCAGGCCGTGGGGACACGGACACACCTACACACACACATACAGAGGCGCTCTCTCAGGCACATACTCACACACTGGCCATGCCAACCTCGTTCCCAGCGTCCCGTTCTGACGAGAGAGCAGGTGAACACATCCCTGCGGACCCACCACAGCTGCTCTTCACGTGTTGCAGTTTATGCAAAGTCAGTCCAACGAGAACGGCCCTTTACACTGAACGACAGAGGATATACTGTACTTACAGCTAGGTGAAAATCGAGAGCATGCGTCAGCTACTGTGCTATTGTGTGTGGCTCATCAGCGCTACAGCAAAACTAGAACACTCCCATTACAATCACCAGTAAAACTGCAACATGAGCGGCGCAAATCTTACAAAAACAGAACCAAAACTACCACTATCAACAAAATTATAACACTCATATTAAAATCAACGTTTATAACTGCACTAACAATCCATTGTAACAAAACTGTAACACTCCACATTACAGTCAATGCCATAACTGCACTGAGTGGCGCAAAACTAATAAAAAAGTACCAAAAATTACCATTGTAACAAAACTGTAACACTCCCATTACAATCAATTGTATAACTACACAGTGAGTGACACAAAACTAACAAAAAAAGCAACAAAAGATACCATTGTAACAAAACTGTAACACTCCCTTTACAATCAACGGTATAACTGCACTGTGAATGGCACAAAACTAACAAAAAAGTACCAAAAAGTACCATTGTAACAAAACTGTAACACTCCCGTTACAATAAACAGCATAATTGCACTGTGAGTGATGCAAAACTAACAAAATGTACCAAAAAGTATCATTGTAATGAAACTGTAACACTCCCATTACAATCAACAATATAACAGCACTGTGATGCAAAAAAAAAAGTAGCAAAAAGTACCATTGTAACAAAACTGTAACACTCCCATTACAATCAATTGTATAACTGCACTGTGAGTGGTGCAAAACTACCAAAAGTACCATTGTAACAAAACTGTAAAATCAATGCCATGCATCTACGGTGGCGAAAGCTAACAAAAATGACCAAAATTACCAACAAAATTACACCCCATTACAATCAACATAACTGCACTGTTAACAAAGCTAACAAAATGACCAAAATACCATTCCATTACAATCAATTAACTGCACTGTTAGTGTAGCAACAAAATGACAAAATTACCATTGTAACAAAACTGTAACATTATACCATTTTAACAAAACCGTTACACTCCCATTACAATCAATGGCATAACTGCACTGTTAGTGGCGCAAAGCTAACAAAAAATGACCAAAATTACCATTGTAACAAAACTGTAACACTCCCATTACAATCAATTGTATAACTGCACTGTGAGTGGTGCAAAACTACCAAAAAGTACCATTGTAACAAAACTGTAAAATCAATGCCATAACTCGTATCTTCGCGTGAAGCTAAGCAAAAACTAACAAAAAATGACCAAAATTACCATTTTAACAAAACCGTAACACTCCCATTACAATCAATGGCATAATCCAGAGACCGCGAAAGTGGCGCTAAGCTAACAAAAAATGACCAAAATTACCATTTTAACAAAACCATAACACTCCCATTACAATCAATGGCATAACTGCACTGTTAGTGGCGCAAAGCTAACAAAAAATGACCAAAATTACCATTGTAACAAAACTGTAACACTCCCATTAGAATCAATGCCATAATTGCATTGCGAGTGCCGCAAAGCTAACAAGAAAGTACCAGAAGGAGCAATTGTAACAAAACTGTAACACTCTCATTTACAATCAACAGTATAACTACACTGCGAGTGATGCAAAACTAACAAAAAAGTACAAAAAAGTACCACTGTAACAAAACTGTAATACTCCCTTTACAATCAGCGGTGTAACTGAACTACGAGTGATGCAGAACTAACAAAATAGTTCCAAAAGGTGCAATTGTAACAAAACGTTAATATTCCCATTACAATCAGTGGTATAACTGCACTGTGAGTGATGCAAAATTAACAAAAAAGTGCCAAAAAGTTCTCTAACAAAATTGTAACACTGCTATTAGAATCAACAGCATAGCTGCACTGCAAACAGTACAAACAGTACAAGTACAAAAGAGTACCAAAAAGTACCATTGTAACAAAAGTATATCACTCTCATTAAAATCAATGAAATAACTGCACTGTGAGTTGGACTGAAAATTCAAATCAATACAATAAATCATGACTGTGTAACAAACTGGTACTGTAGCAGCTATAGCAAAATAACTTAACGCACACACTTGACTTGTGTGGGGTTTAGTAAACTAAGCAGGATCTGCTGTGACATCAGTGTTGTGAAATATGGAGCTGCCTGATGAGTATGAGTAGATTTGCTTCTTCGGTCCAAATCATGTGCTGATGTACAGAAACTTTCCTCATCCAGCAAGCATTCCCTCAAAGGGAACTATGCAGGGAAGTTAGCAAATGCATATCTAAAAGTGTAGTGGGACGCAGCCATAGTTTATGATGAGTATGCTGTTTTTTTCATGCCTCCTTACAAAAAAAGTATCATGCTGGTACCATGATACAGTGGAATCTGGTGGTAGCGAACTAGCTAGCAAGCCAATAAATAACTGCAGAAAACTCATTGTGGTTGACCAAAAATACAGCTCCCAATTCATTTACTTTGCATTTTTTGGCCGTGGTTTTTGAAGGGATGTCAGTTAACCTTTTCAGGTAAATCTGTACAATTTGGCTAGCTCCTACCAAGTGACAGTTAATTTACTGTATGGAGTTGTGGACATCCATCCTTTGACATAAACAACAAAAGGTATGGAAAATGTTCTCTACACTCTTTTTTAAGCTGATAAGCTTAATCATTTTCATGCTGTCCTGATTATTTAATACGTTCCATTTTAGCATTTGCATTTAGCATTTCCCCCTGCTGTTCATGATCCTATCATAACAAACCTGCAACCCATTTCTGTGCTGTGACCCATGTTACCATCTGATACCACTGTATCGTGCTACCAGCATGGTACTTCTTTTTTTTTTTCATAAGGGTGCATGGCAAAACTAGAATACTCACTGTAAACAATATATCTTATGATGTGAGCGTTTTAGTGTTGTTTCAGATATTCAGTATTTTGTTTTCTTGATGTGTGATTTCCATCGGATAAAAGTGAATGGTGACTGGGGATGCTAAAAAAAGCCCATGTGAAGGAAGATCACTGTATTACAAGTCTTGATTGTTATTGAAGTGAAACCTTTTGAAGTGATACTTTTATGTTGTGTTTTGTCCTTCTGGGGCTTGACTTACATAATGTAGGAAAGAGCAGCGTGAACATTCTGCTAAACATATTTCTTTTTCATTTTCAGAAAGAAAGAAAGAAAACCCTCAATACTCCAAAATCGTGACTTGGGCTGTTAAAAATGAAATATTCTAATATTTTTTGATGTCATATCACAGTATTTTGGTGTGTTACGGTCTGCTGTCGATTCGCTGACCACAAAGTTACAGTAAATATCCTGAAGTCCTCTAAACGCAGTTGTGTGAGACCTCCGCCAGATCTAAAGAACCTGATAGAGGGATTGACTATTGCATTTTATACGCAGTTTACACCTTTTTTTCTTGATCTTTGAGCTATGTAGAGATCGAGTTTCCAGCAAAAGAAAGGCCAGGGGACAGAGGAGAGAAAAAAAGCAGGGCTCTCTCAAAGCTGGTCGGGATTGAAAAGCGAGACCGGTGCTGACAGCTAAATGCGCTAATTTTCTTCTGGGAGCAGGGTTTGTCTTTCCAGTGCGGTGGGCAATCAGCAGATACCGTAGAGGCCTTGTACCCTGTCCAGTGTGGTGATGTCAAAGGACCAGATGAGAGCAACTGGAAAAGAGTAGAAGTTGAGCTTTTCCTCATATATTGTTGACAGGCCAACCTGACTTTTCGCTACATGAAAGCTTGAGCTATAAGGCAATCATATACGCATATGCCATATAAGTTATTTTGAGAGTTAACCACTGCATCTGGGGCGGGGAAAGTTTTTCGCCACTATGACAACAGTAATTTGACGTAATTATTGCCTATTTCCAATATGAAGGCTAATACGTGTGTTTTCTACTTATAGGCTGAGAGAACACAATGGCCGTGCAATAATCAGCCAGCAGTTTTTTTTCTTCCCTCTTGTGTTAAAGCTGCATTAGAGTAGTGATTACCTATAATATAGGCTCTTATCTGCTCTGGGTACTGCTTCATTACACCCACTGTATTCCTTACAGTGCTATGAAACCTGAATCAAAGGCCCGTTTTAAATGTTAAGAGCTAGTTTGGATTCATTTGAACTTACGGACACTGGCACACAAAGCAGCATTCACTACAGTAAGCCTCAGCAGGGGCCAAGCGTCAACTTGGCAAAATTATAAAAATATTCATGAGTAGCATATACACTAATAAATATCTACAATATTAAGTACTTTTAAGTATTATTAAGTAGGCTCATTTATTTTTTGCACACATTTTCAGCTTTTTATTTATGACAGGAAATCAAAGCAGACTCCAATAAATACATAAACATTAAAATTAGTTGATTTATTACCAGCTCATTGACTGTTATTTAGTGCTAATAAAGCACATAGTAATGCCTTATTCTGCATGACCATATTTTAGATTTCTTAATCCACCCCAAAACTACACTTAACAAGTACCTAACTATTAAACAGCAAACTATGAGTTTATTGAGGCAAAAGTCATAGGTAATACTTACTTAGTGCTGCGAATTGGTCCCCAAAAGTAAAGTTGCAAAATTATTATTTTTTTTCCTTCACATTTTCTGCTTATTTCTGACAAGAAATCAGGTAAGATTTAAAATAAGAAAAAAGCTGCAAAAAGAAAGAAAGAAAGGCAGAAAGAAAGAAATAAAGAAAGAAAATAAATAAATAAATAAATAAATAAAATATTATATTACAGATTAATTTATTTTGCACATTTTCTGACAAGACATCAGATCACACTTAAAATCAAGAAAGACAGAAAGAAGAAAGAAAAATAAATAAATAAATATTATAAAATATTAATTAATTTTGCACATTTTCTGCTTATTTCTGACAAGACATCAGATCAGACTTAAAATCAATAAAGACAGAAAGAAGAAAGAAAGAAAAATAAATAAATAATAAAATAAATAAATAAATAAATAAATATTATAAAATATTAATTCATTTTGCACATTTTCTGCTTATTTCTGACAAGACATCAGATCAGACTTAAAATTAAGAAAGAAAGAAAGAAATAATGAAAGAAAGAAAGAATGAAATAAATAAATAAATAAATACAATTTTCACATTTTCTGCTTATTTTTTGTGATTGATTTTTAAAATCAGGAAAGATAAATAAATAAATTAATTTATTGATAGTACATAATAATAATAATAATAATAATAATAATAATATGCAACATTCATTTATTTGGCACATTTCCTGCTTATATCTGACAAGACATCAGATCAGACTTAAAATGAAGAAAGAAAGAAAATAAAGAAAAAGAAAGAAAGTAAACAGGTCTCACTTTATTTTAAGGTCTAATTCTTGCTACTAACAAACCATTAACTATGACTTTTGCCTCAATAAACTACTAATTTGCTGCTTATTAGTAATTAGTAAGGTAGTTGTTAAGTATAAATAGCAACTATAAAAAAAGTAAATATACTATATTATGTTTTTTTTTTGCCATTTTTCTGCTAATTTCTGACAAGACATCAAATCAGACTTAAAATCATTAAACAAAAAGAAAAGAAAGAAAGAAAGAAAGAAAGAAAGAAAGAAAGAAAGAAAATAAATAAATGAAACTAAAAACAGACTAGTGGTACAGTGGTATGGTGTACAATATGTATATATATATATATATATATATATGTGTGTGTGTATGTATGTATATGTATAGCTCAACTTGTCAAGTCTGTGCATTAACTGCTCCACTATGACTTTAACCAACAAACTACATTCAGTATTCTGATGTGATGTGGTATCACTTATTTAATTATTTAGCATATGTGTGCTTTAGCAAGTAAACTCATAAAAAATAATAATACTTCACACATATTACATGTCTACCAAAGTGTATAGGGGGTAGTTATGGTCCCTCAGTGTATAAAGTGTCACTAGGGGGCAGTGCCACTGCATAGCCCTCAGTAGAGTGGACAAACTAACTGATCAATGTGTTTTTGTATTGATCATTAGTTTACAACCCACTGAGAGTTTGCTTAATTAACAAAAAAGTTTTATTAAAAATGTTTACATTTGAAGTGGTGATGCTTTATGGGTTTATTTAGATATTAACAGAGTGTACAAAAGCATAAATAAAATAAAATGTGTAATTTATGGTTTATTTTTTACAGTAAATTTTTTCCGTAAAGCGAAATGCCACAGATTTAAAGATTAGTGACCTTCAAAAAGAACACAACATATAATCATCTACATCTAAATGATTCGCAGGCCAGTTTTCACCTAAACTAATCACTGACGTTTCAAACTGAAATGCGTCAGTTTCAAAAAAGCGTGTTTCCAAAACTTTCCCGGTGACATCATTCTAGTCACAGATGTTTTCTTCACTTTAAGGCGAGGACAAAACAGGGCAGTAAACCCGGGCCAGCTTGTGGTGAGGCCGTTACCCACAATTCACAGAGGCACCGGATGGTTCCCACTAGGTTGTGGTCGGCTTGGAAACGGCAACTTATTAATCTTGTGATGGAAGGCCAGCTGCAGCCGCGGCAGTTACCGTATTTCACCATCAACCTGCTTCTTATTGGCGTTTGACCGGATTTCTTGCGCTCGTTCGCGTCGTACGTTCGTTCAAAGCGAAATATTCTGGAAATACGTCACTTGATAAAACCACACCAACTCAACGGGCCCCGACAAACTAGCGTGATTCGAGTGTGGTGTGTCATCCTTTCTTCGCTGTTCCCCCTCCCGTTCCCTCTATTTAAAACCGTGCTGATTAGGTTTACTAATTCAGAGAGACTGCTTAGTTTCCAACTTTAATGATATTCCCGCGGCATATCACCCGCGGTTGCCTGGAGACCGGATTTGAGCTCGGCCCCTCATTCGATTCCCACACATCAGAGCCCTGAAAAGCAATTTTTTCTCCTTGAGCTTTTGATGCAGGCTCCTCTGAAACCCTTCCCCCTGCTGTGTCAGTATGGGTGGGCAGAACGCGGGCAGAATGGGCCGGGAGGTGAAGGGGAGGCCTGTGGGTTGCTGGTCACACATCAAGGCCTGAAAACAAAGGCCCCGGGAACCTTCCTTACAAACACAAATTTGCCGCTCTGAAAGTAAATGTGCGAGCCTCCGTTCCTTAAGGGTGCAGACATCGACGCAGGAAAAGGCCCTGCTGCAAACGCTGCTTCAGCGGCAACAGGTAGTTTAGCGAGACGGAATTCAACCGCCTGTCGCGAACTTTGAAGTGTATGGATTTGTTAATGGAACCGGTTTGTTTCCAATGAAATGTCATCAATGCAAAATGATAACACTACAAAAAATATGAGATGTGTTTACATAACTCGCTTTTAGACTATTTGAATGGTGCGCTTTTACAAGAAATTGCCTATTGCACACAGTTTAGGAAATTTGTTGAGGTGCGACCTTCATATATGGCTAAAGTTTTCGCTATGAGGTATTTCCATCAAAATGTTAAACTTGTACACTTTTTACAGGTTTTTAGATCTGAATACTTGATTAAAGATGTTTAATAAAAACACCGATTTCACAAACAGATTCCTTTTAGACCTCCATCGTGCTGTTAATCAATCAAAGTTTTGTGAACTTTCTAAGATGTGGCCTTGGTAAAGATTTACTTGGATTTATTGAAACAGTATCCAATGAAAGTTTTTCACTTTTAAGTGTTAACAACAATATTGTTAAATGTGTTTACATATTTTGTTTTAGACAAAAACGTTTGTTTGAAAGTTACAAGAAATTGCCTCTTGGTTAAAGTTTTTGCTTTAATCAAATTTATTCATAATATGAGGTATTTATGACATAAAAATGTTACAAATTTACACTTTTTGGATGATTTCAGATGTTAATGCTCGAAAATTTTGAATGTTTAATGTTTTTTTTTTTTTTGCTTTATTCATACTTTGTTGAATAATTTTGTTTGGATGTTTTCAGATGTTAAGATGCTTGATATTAAATTTTTAATGCTCAAATAAATTCACCTTTTTTATGTATAGATACCGTTTAGTCCATTAAAGTCTTGGGAACTTTCTAAGATGTAGCCTTGGTAAAGATGTACTTGGATTTATAGAAACAAAGAGACCAATGAGAGTTCTTCACTTTGAAGTGTCAACAACAACTACAAAGATGTTTACACATTTACACTCTTTGGATGATTTCAGATGTTAATGCTCAAAAATGTTTAATGCTCAAAAAATGTACAGATACCATTTATTCCATTTAAGTTTTGGGAACTTTCTAAAATGTGGTCTTAGTAAAGATTTACTTGGATTTTTTTGAAAGTTTCCTATGAAAGTTATACAACAACAACAAAATAGTCAACAACAACAAAAAGTTAAATGTGTTTACATATTTAGTTTTTAGACAAAAACGTTTGTTTGAAAGTTATTTAAAGTTTTTGCTTTAATCAAATTTATTCAGAAGTTAATACTTAATATGAAATGTTTAATGCTCAAAAATGCATCTTTTTCATGTACAGATAACATTTACTCGATCAAAGTTTTGGGAACTTTCTAAGATGTGGCCTGGGTAGAGATTTAGTTATGATTTTACTGAAGCAAAGTTTTTGCTTAGAATAAAATTTCTTCACTTTAAAGTGTTAACAACCACAAATACGGAAATGTCTACACGTTTACACTTATAGTTTTTAGACAAAAACGTCCAATTTTGAAAGTTGTGCTTCTTTGAGAAGTTGTCCCCTCCACTCAATTTAGAGAATTTGGTGAGATTTAGACTTCCCAAATGTATTCACTATGAGGTATTTACAGCATCAAAACATTAAACATTTACACTTTTTGGATGTTTTCAGATGTTAATACTCAATATGAAATGTTTAATGCTCAAAAATTCACCCTTTTCATGTACAGATACCTTTTAATCCAACAAAGTTTTTTAAAGTTTTTGGTAAGATGTGACCTTGGTAGAGATTCAGTCACGCTTGAAGTTCAGTTGAAGCAAAGTTTTTGGTTACAATAAAATTTCTTCACTTTAAAGTGTTAACGACCACAAATATTGAAATGTCTTTAAACTTTCAGGTTTTAGACAAAAACGTCCAATTTTAAAAGTTGTGCTTCTTTAAGAAGTTGTCCCTTCCACTCAATTTGGTGTGATTTGAACTTAATATATGTTTAAGGTTTTTTACTCAAATGTATTAGGTATTTACAACATCAAAATTACGGTTACGGTTACGGTTTTATTGAAGCAAAGTTTTTGCTTGCAAGAAAATTTCTTCATTTTAAAGTGTTAATAACCACAAATACTCAAATATCTTTACACTTACAGTTTTTAGACAAAAACATCCAATTTTGAAAGTTGTGTCCCTTCCACTCAGTTTAAGGAATTTAGTGTGATTTGGACTTAATATATGATTCAAGTTTTTGCTTTAATCAAATGTATTTACTACGAGGTATTTACAACACCAAAATATTAAACATTTACATTTTTTGGATGTTTTTAGGTGTTAATGCTTAATTTGAAATTGTTAGTACTCCAAATAAATGAATAAACAAATCCCCTCTTTCATTCCTTTTAGTCTTCCATAGTGTTGTTAACTAATGAAAGTTTTGGGAACTTTTCTAAGATTTGGCCTTGGTAAAGATTTAGTTGTTGGTTTATTAAAACAAAGTGTTTACTTCCAATAAAATGTTTTCACTTTGAAATGATAACAGCAACATAAAGTGAAATGCATCAACACTTTATTTTTAGACAAAAACATCTTATTTGAAATGTTTGATTCTTTGAGAAATCGTCTTTTACATGCAGTTTTGGGAATTTCATGCAAGTTGTCCTTAGTGTATGTTAAAGTTTTTGCTTCAGTCAAATGTATTCACTATAAGCTATTAACAACATAAAATTCTTTAACTTTTACACTTTTTGGATGTTTTTAGAAGCATAATGTTAATGCATGACGTGAAATTAAAAAAAAAAAAAAAATTGAGGATTTTGTGTGATGTGGCCATAATATATGTTTAAATGTATTTTGCACTTTATTTTATAGTATGTATACTTAAATGTATTTACAGTGTACTTACCTAAGAAAGTAATGTGTAATATAAGGTAACTACATGGGTAAAGTTTAGGTTTGGGTGTAGGTTTAGAGTCAGTACCTAGTGATTATCCAGTAATTGTAATTACTATAACTAATTACTAATTAGGTACTAATTACTAATAATTACATAGTATGTACATATGGAATAGGGCTGTAAAATAAAGTGCTACTGTATTTCCTAGGTATTAATAACAGAAAAATGTTAGACTTTTACACTTTTTGGATGTTTTTCAGATTCTGAATTTCTATTGGTTAAAAAAAAAATCACTTCTTTCACATACTCCGTTTAGTCTTCCATAATGCCTTTAACCATCAACGTTTCGAAACTTCCTAAGATGTGGCCTTGGTAGAGATACAGTTACCGTTTCATAGAAGCAAAGTTTGGCTTCCAATAAAACTTCTTCACTTCATCATTTTCAACAAAAAGCGAAATGTTCAGAAGTTAACTCTTGATCCGACATTTGTGCTACTGCAAAGAAAGAAAGTTCTTCCGTGGACAGATTCCTTTTACTCCTTCCCATTTTGTCCTTGTCCGTGAATGGAGCGTAAATTGTTGAGGATGTCCCTGCCACTCATATGAGAGCGTGGAAGTTTCATGTTGCGCGCAGAAAGAAAGGCGGCGTTTGTGCGCCTCTTATCGAGTCATGTAGGCCACAAAAGTGATAAGAGCAGCCCCACCACAACAAGGAGGAGACTGTTTCTGCACGTTTCCACCGCAAAATGAAGTCCTCCTTCCTGGAGCATTCATGTTTGCCATTTTACTGCTTTTGTGTGTCATGATCGCTTACATGAACACACAGAGATAACTGACGGTACTTGCAGGAGGCGCTGGGCCCCGCCGTGATAACCAAGAATTAAACACCGGAGTTTTTAGTTGCATGCTTGTAAAATCTTGAGTGGAAGTGTATTATTATTATTATTTTGACAAACAAGATAATTGTTGTGAGTTTTGCCATTGTTCTTTTTGAATTGCCAAATTCTCTAAAGGGAATGTTTGGGATATTGTGTTAAAAAAAATGCATAAATGAAAGTGTTGTAAGCAATTTCGATAGCGAGGAATTGTTCTTGTGAGCACTTCAGATCCTCAGTGCTTGTAGTGTTGATGCTACATATCCTTCAGCGATTGAACTCCAAACACTGGAGGACCCAAACCCCTCCCGGGCCTGGCTAAGAACCACCTCTAGATGCCTATAGGCTGATGTCAGACTCTCAAATGAGGTCATAGATTAGCCCGGTTGCCAAGCACTGGCCACTCCAACTGCTTTCCACTCCAGTGCTCTGAAACGCTCTGAAAAGTGCCATTGGAAATTAATTAAACCCTGTTTTTGCTACTAAGACTTGTTTCTTTGGACTACACTTTGGACTAGTTTCCACTCTAAAATGATGAGAACTTTTTCTGTTTTTTCTGTTTTTTAAATTTAAAAAAGTAAAACAAAATAAATAAATAAATAAATAAAATAAAAGTACATCATAATTTTTAATGAATAATATTCTAGGTAACACTTAGTACAGGGACCAATTCACACTGTTAACTAGCTGCTTAAAAGCATGAATGTTACTAGCGTGTTAGCTGCTTATTAGCAAATATTCTGCATGACCATATTCTACATCCCTAATCCTACCCAATATCTAAATTTAACAACAATCTTACTAACTATCAGCAAGCAGGAAATTAGGAGTTTATTGAGGCGAAAGTCATAGTTAATGGCTTTTTAATGTTGAATATTGGACCTTAAAATAAAGTGACCATATTCGAAAATGTTTTTTTTTTCTCTCTCTCTTCATTTTGTAATTCCCTATAACTGACTATAAAACTCTTAAACAAAGTATGTGTAAAAGTAAAATTGTACCAAAGTTTTACACCCAATATGATTTGTTTAATTAAAGAAACATTATTTCATTGATATTATCTGTTTTTTATACTATGTATATTTGGTATTTTTAATAAATTAGGGACCAGTTCTCACTATTAATTATTAACTATGACTTTTGCCTCAATAAACTCTTAATTTTCTGCTTATTAATACAGTAGTTACTAAGGTAATGGTTAAGTTTAGCTATTAGGTGAATTAGGAATCTAAAATATGGTCAAGCAAAATAAAGCATTAAAATGTGCTTTATTAAGTATTAATAAACAGCCAATATGCTAGTAAAATGCATGCTAATGACCAAACGCCAATTATTTTCCCTTTCGAAAAGTCTTGCAGTTCCTTATAGCTGATTGCAAAGTTTTAAAACATTAAATATGTGTAAAAGTGTATTTTTTTTTACACCAAATGTGACCCTGGACCACAAAACCAGTCATAAGGGTTAATTTTCTCAGATTGATATTTATATATCTGCTTTCCCTGGGAATCAAACCCATAATCTAACACTATGCCCTACTGTTTAAGATTTAAGCTTTACTGTTTAATAAGATTTGTTTAACTGATGAAACATTGGTTACTATTAAAGCCTTATTCAGCAAATGAGGAATTTTGAGTATTGAGGGAAACCTCTTAATAGTGAATATGTGTTCCCCAAAGTGTTACTAAATCAGGAAAACATCAAGATCTACCAAACTGGGGAAAAAAAAAAAAAATGTAGTCCAGGCCCTTCCCCGTCGAGAAGTTTAGTGATGGTATCTGGTCAGTGGTACACAGCCGCATTGAAAGTGCAGCATGGGCACTCTGCCATTGTTTCCCTTGCGCTGAACATATTGCCGGGCCCAATTGTTCTCTTTATCTTTGTGTTGGGCTGAAAATAGACAGACACACTTGTGGGTTTTGTGGCGCATGCACTGTGATTTTCAATAGCTGTGTTTTCTTTTACTCTTTCTCTAGTGGAGTGAAAGCCCGAGTCTTGTGCTCTTACATGAAGACGTGGATTAGAAGAGATTGATTGATCGGTCGGATGGACTGTTTCCTCTCCATCACTCTTTTATCATTGGATAATGGATTGTGTAGATGTAATGTGATGCCCTTTTGGCTTCATGAAGCACCCGACACGTTTCTTCCAGAGTCTATAAACCCATTAGGGGTTTTTGAGTTACATTGTGAAGACATTTGTGTAATCTAGAGCTGTCAAAGAAAGCGTGTTAATGCACGCTAGGCTAATTATGCTTAACAACATCACTTCTTAATGCCCTTAAAGCTTTTATTACATGCGGTCCTTGTGATTTCGAAAAACTGATCGGAAGCTGTTTGAAACCAATCACAAATATTGCGTAACTTCAGAAACCGAGCATGTTTAATAAGAAACAATTATGAGATAAATCACGGTGAAACGTTTTATCCACTGACAGCCCTACTTAGATCATGAACGAGAATTCAGTTAATTTCTCGTTAGACTAAATTATTGTTCGCAGTTGCATAAAAGAAAGCCAAACAAGCCTGAAACTTTTAAAATATTTAGCCTGTTTTTCAACTACTAGCCTTTTTGAGATCTATCAGCATCTCTTGCCTCTCTTGTTCGAGCTCTGGACTTTTCACAAGTTTGATTAATCAAGATAATTAATTTCTGCAGCAAATTACAGCATTCACTCCCAGCTTTTACTCTGAGTGAGCGCTGTTTTGACAGTCATTCACGTTGCTTGTCTTCAAGCATGATTCGCCGCTGTTTAATGACAAAGATATCATGTGGCGCATCTTCAAACATGACACTGACATGTGGTATTTAGTCAGTCATTTTGTAACAAGTAAAATTGCACTTTTATGACATTCGAGTGTTTCCTATGATGTAAACGTAGGCCCACCGCTCATTAATAATGCATTTAGCCCCCAAAAAAGAGAAGAAAAAGACAATTTTAGTGAGCTTTTGAAAGTCAAAAGCAACAAAAGAGACAAAGAACCATTGTGTATTTACAAAATTAAACAGCCCTGTCATTGTGGCGGAGTGAGTCATTTTTTGAAGGCAGAAAAGTCGTATAAAGCGGCAATTTCATTCTAATTTCATTCCAATCTGTTTCTGAAACAATTGAAGTAGGCATTTGATGTGTTTATCTCAATGTGTAATTGGGTATTGTTCATCTCTGAAAAGTTTCCATCAGCGGGGAAGGAGATGGTGAAGAGAGGGCCGTGCGCCGTTTTAACGTAGGAGGGGAACACTTCTTATTGCATTAGAACAACTACAGCTTATAATTGACAGTCAATGCTTTTTCCAATTAATTTGAAACGATTCTGGGTAGGCTTGAAGTAGGAGACTTTTGTGAATATTGGAAGAAGGCCCTACAATAATCTATACACAAATGTGTACGTGGCCCACAAAAAGTTTTTGGACACTTCATTTTACTTAAAATGTCTGAATCTCATTGCAATAGACACAAAACTGATACATGATTAGATTTTTATGAATATTAAAAGTACTTTAATTTACACACAAAAAAAAATGGACACTTCATTTTCCAATAATTTGGTATTTAAATAAAGTATCTTAAAGAACTTTTTGGACACTTCATGGCTGAATGTCACTGCAGTCGACACAAAACTTTAAAACAATTGGTATCTGATCAGAAAGTTTTATAAATATTAAAGGAAAGTGCTACTATAATATGAACACTGAACACTGTTTTGGAAAATTAATTTCACTTACAATGTCTGAATGTCATTGCAATGGACAATAAATTGGTATCTGATTAGAGAATACACAAAACTGCTTATAGATGATAAATATTACAAGAAAGATAATAACAAAACAAAAAACAAACAAAAAACAAACAAACAAAAAAGTACTCAGATGATAAATATTACAAGAAACTGCTCATAGATGATAAATATGGCAAGATAGTAATTATAGATGATAAATATGACAAGAAAGTATTCATAGATTATAAATATGAAAAGATAGTACGTATAGATTATAAATATAACAAGAACATGCTCAAAGATTGTAAATACGGCTGTCAAATGATTAATTGTGAGTAATCGCACATAAAATAACAGTTTGATTTTGCCTAATAAATGTGTTTACTGTTTGTAATTATTATGTATTTATAAATGCACACAAATTAATGTATATATATTTAAGAGAAATATGCTATTTATGTACAATATTTTATTTATATATAATATAAATTATACAAAAATTATAATAAATACATATACTTGTAAATATTTCTTAAATATATACATGAATGTGTTTGAATTTATATAATAATTACACACAGTACACACACATATATTAGGCAAACTCAAACTTATATGCGATTAAACGTGATTAATTGCTTGACAGCCCTAATAATTGTAAATATTACAAGAAAGTACTCATCGATTATAAATATTAAAAGATTACAGATGATACATATAACAAGAATGTGCTCAAAGATTGTAAATATTACAATAAAATACTCATAGATAGTAAATATTACAAAAAGTGCTCATAGATGATAAATATGACAAGAATGCGCTTATATATGATGAATATAATGAAGTGCTCATAGATGATAAATAAATCAAGAAAGTACTCATAGATGATAAATGACAAGAACGTGCTTATATATTATAAATATTACAAGAAAGTACTCATGGATTGTAAATATTACTAGAAAGTACTCATAGATGATAAATATGACAAGAATGTGCTTATATATTATAAATATAACAAAGTGCTCATAGGTGATAAATATGACAAGATACTGTAGTACTTATAGATGATAAATATAACAAGAAAGTACTCATAAATTGTAAATATTACAAGAAAGTACTCATAGATGATAAATATGACAAGAACGTGCTTATATATGATGAATATAATGAAGTACTCATAGATGATAAATATGACAAAAAGGTACTCATAGATTGTAAATATTACTAGAAAGTACTCATAGATGATAAATATGACAAGAAGGTACTCACAGATTGTAAATATTACTAGAAAGTACTCATAGATGATAAATATGACAAAAACATGCTTATATATGATGAATATAATGAAGTACTCATATATGATAAAACAAGAAAGTACTCAGATGATAAATATGACAAGAATGTGCTTATATATTATAAATATTACAAGAAAGTACTCATAGATTGTAAATATTACTAGAAAGTACTCAAAAATGATAAATATGATTAGAACATGCGTATATATTATAAATATAACAAAGTGCTCATAGATGATAAATATCACAAGAATGTGCTTATATATGATGAATATAACAAGAAAGTACTCATAGTTCCCCTTCAGTCGTTTCACTACGACGTTACATATGGGAACTCGCTTGAGAGTCCAATCATCTCCAAGCCTTATTCAAAAGGCCAATGAACATTCATGAACATTGGCGAGTGGTATTTGCATGCCGAGCCACTCCCCCGTACATACGGGTATATAAGATGGCGGCATGCAACCACTCATTCAGATTTTCGCTTCGGAGCCTCGTCTCGAGCCTGAAAAAAAAAAGAGTTCCTGTGAGTTGCGCTCTCTCTCTCACCGCTGGCGTGCTGCCAATACTAAAAGAGCTTACTCTAAAAGAGCGTTTGGCAGCCGCCAGCGAGATCCTGCGGGCGGCCGTTTTCACGGCCAGAAAAAGCCTCTTGCGATCCAGCGAGCCTCCCCGTTTGAGTGCACAGTTGTGCCGCGGTCCTCCCTGGGCAAACCGGGATCTAAAAGAGCTAATTTCTCACGGCTGTCGAGGGCATTTTTCCTGGGATGTCTCTCCGGCCGTGCGCTTCTGGATGTGGTAGTTTCCTCGCCTCGCTGGACGGACATGATCACTGCCTCACGTGCCTGGGCCGAGAGCACGCTGAGGCAGCGTTCACGGATGGTTCGTGCGTTCACTGCGAACGCATGACCATGGCCGCGTTAAAGTCCCGCCGCTCGTTCGCGAGTAGGCTCCCATCGTTGTCTTCCCGCGACAAGTCGTTGAGCCGTCAAGGTTTTTCGGCTGCCGCGGCGAAGCACTTGGGGGACATACAGGTGACTATGCAGAATGCTCCGTCGGCCAGTAAAGCCCCGCGGACTTCTGCATCACCGCGCGGTCCCGTCGAGTGTCCAAAGCAGTTCGCTTCCCCGCACGCCGGGCCGAGTGTCTCCTTTGGTGCTCCACAGGAGGTTGAGATGTCTGCTACAGCATCAGAGGGGGAGTCGGAAGATGAAGCGGACGTCTCGGCGGGTCGGCGCCCCTCTGCGGTCGCCGCCCCGTCTGAGGTGGACGCCGAACTTTCGGCTATGCTCCTCCGAGCCGCCAAGGAGATCGGTCTGGAGGTGCCCAAAACATCTCTGGCCGATCCTTCAAGGCTGGACGATTGGTTTCTGGGGAGGTCACCCGCGGCACAGCCGCGCTCCCCCCCAGTACCTTTCTTCCCGGAGGTGCACGAGGAGCTGGCGAGGACGTGGCGGACCCCGTTTTCGTCTCGCTCCAGCTCCTCTCCCTTCGCCACCCTCGACGGCGGGGCAGCCAGGGGTTATGTGGCGGTCCCTCAGGTTGAGCGCGCGGTCGCGGTGCATCTATGCCCGCGGGGCGCTGCCGCCTGGCGGGATCAGCCCCATCTCCCCTCCAGGGCGGGTGAGCTTTCGTCCGCTCTCGCGGGCAGAGCTTACCACGCCGCTGGACAGGCTGCCACTGCCCTGCACGCCATGGCGACCCTGCAGGTCTACCAAGCCCAGGCGTTAAAACATCTGCACGAGGGTGGCCCTGTCCAAGGGGTTATGCAGGAACTCCGTGCCGCCACCGACTTCGCGCTACGGGCGACGAAGGTGATGGCACGTTCCCTTGGCCAGGTGATGTCCACAGTTGTGGTTCAGGAGCGACACCTATGGTTGACCCTGGCTCAGATGGCTGACATCGACAAAGCTCATTTTCTCGACGCCCCCATCTCCCAGGGCGGCCTATTCGGCGACACCGTCGAGGACTTTGCCCAGCAGTTCTCGGCGGTCCAGGAGCAGACGGAGGCGCTAAAGCATATCCTCCCCCGTCGAGACAGTGCCACCACGTCCGCGGGGCCTCAACCTCCGCCTGCCCGTCGCCGAGGGCGCCCCCCTGCGGCTCCTAAAATACCAGCTCCGTCCCCTGCCGAGCCTAGACTGGCAGCCCGACGTCGAGCTGGCCGCGGGAGAGCGGCGCCGCCCGCGCCTCAGGGACCAGCCATGAACACCCGCAGCAGAGCTGCGAAGCGTCCCTGACACGGGCAACCCAGAGATGAAGGAGATTGCTCTCTTGGGGACGACAACATTTACGTCCCCTCTCCCGGTGGAGGGCCGGGAGCCGCTGTGTGCAATTGCACAGAAAGAGCCAATTTCCTCACCTCTGGGGTCCCGACCCCGAGTTCCCTTCTTGAGCGCCGCCTTGCCTCCTCGGATCCGGACTCGGAGGTCGATATCGCCAGCGCGGGAACCAGGGAAGAAGGTAAGCGCTGCCCAGTGCAGTCAGACTTTTCTCCAGGACGTTCTTCCTTCTGGGATCAGTCCCCTTCCCCTTCCCCCCCCAGGCTGCCCCACTGCGGTCACGTCGGTCAACGCTCCTTTGATTCCCCTGGCGACCAGGCTGGGAGCTTGGCTTCAGCTTCCCAGCCCCTCGCAGTGGTTGATTCGGACGGTACGTCTCGGCTATGCGATTCAGTTCGCCAGGCGTCCGCCCAGGTACAAAGGCGTCCTTTCCACTTCTGTCCACTCGGACACACATGCCACTGTCCTGCGTGCGGAGGTTGCAGTCCTACTGGCGAAGGATGCAATCGAGCCTGTCCCTCCAGCCGAGATGAAGTCAGGGTTCTACAGTCCCTACTTCATCGTGCCCAAAAAGAGCGGTGGGTTAAGACCCATCCTGGATCTTCGAGCCCTGAATCGGTCCCTTCTCAGGCTGCCGTTCAAGATGCTCACGACGAAGCGCATGTTAACATGCATTCGTCGCCAGGATTGGTTCGCAGCCATCGACCTGAAGGACGCGTACTTTCACGTCTCGATTTTACCTCGACACAGACCCTTCCTACGGTTTGCTTTCGAGGGTCGAGCGTATCAGTACAAAGTGCTTCCATTTGGCCTGTCCCTCTCTCCCCGTGTCTTTACGAAGGTCACGGAAGCTGCTTTATCCCCCCTTTGGCGGATGGGCATTCGCATTCTCAACTATCTCGACGACTGGCTTCTCATAGCTCACTCGCGGGATGTGTTGTGCGAACACAGGGACCTGGTGCTTCGGCACCTCAGCCATTTGGGCCTTCAGGTCAACCGAGAGAAGAGCAAACTCTCCCCAGTGCAGAGGATCTCTTTTCTCGGTGTGGAGCTGGACTCGGTCAACATGACAGCCCGCCTCACCAACGAGCGCGCGCAGTCAGTGCTGAATTGTCTGAACTCATTCAGACACAAAACAGCGGTTCCTCTCAAAACATTTCAGAGGCTCCTGGGGCATATGGCAGCTGCAGCCGCGGTGACGCCGCTGGGCTTGCTTCATATGAGACCGCTTCAGCACTGGTTACACGATCGAGTCCCGAGATGGGCATGGCACCGTGGCACACTCCGGATTGGCGTTTCCCTGCAGTGTCGCCGCCTGTTCAGCCCGTGGTCAGACCCGGCCTTTCTTCAGGCCGGAGTCCCTCTGGGACAAGTCTCCAGGCATCTTGTGGTTTACACGGATGCCTCTTCCACGGGTTGGGGTGCTGTATGCAACGGGCAAGCAGCCTCGGGTTCCTGGACAGGACCTCGACTGCAATGGCACATCAATTGCCTAGAGTTGTTGGCTGTGCTTCTTGCGCTGCGTCGCTTCCGACCGACGCTGCGCCACAAGCACGTGCTTGTTCGCACCGACAGCACTGCGACCGTAGCTTATATCAACCACCAAGGTGGTCTTCGCTCCCGTCGCATGTCACAACTCGCCCGCCATCTGCTCCTGTGGAGTCAGACGTGGCTGAAATCGCTACGTGCCGTTCACATTCCAGGAGAACTCAACCGTGCAGCCGACCAGCTCTCACGGCAGTCCACCCATCCTGGAGAATGGCGACTCCACCCCCAGGTAGTCCAGCTGATTTGGAGCCATTTCGGCAAAGCCCAGATAGATCTGTTCGCTTCCCCCGAATCCTCCCATTGCCAGCTATTTTACTTCCTCAGCGAGGCTCCCCTCGGCAGGGATGCACTGGCACACAGCTGGCCTCCGGGGTCCAAGTACGCCTTTCCCCCAGTGAGCCTCCTTGCACAGACACTGTGCAAGATCAGGGAGGACGAGGAGCAGGTTCTGCTGGTTGCGCCATACTGGCCCACCCGGACCTGGTTTCCAGACCTCGTTTCCCTTGCGGCAGCCCCTCCCTGGAAGATCCCCTTGAGGAGAGACCTTCTTTCTCAGGGGATGGGCACAATTTGGCACCCGCGTCCCGACCTTTGGAACCTGCATGTCTGGCTCCTGGACGGGACGCGTCAGACCTCTCCGGCCTTTCACAGGCCGTGATAGATACTATCACTCAGTCTAGAGCTCCCTCTACAAGGCAGGCCTATGCACTGAGATGGGGTCTGTTCGTTGACTGGTGCTCCTCTCGTGGAGAGGACCCACAGAGATGTCCGATTGCAGTAGTGCTTTCCTTCCTGCAGGAGAAGTTGGAGCGCAGGCTGTCCCCTTCGACTCTCAAAGTGTACGTTGCTGCCATCGCAGCGTATCACGATGAAGTGGATGGAGCATCCCTTGGTAAGCACCAACTGGTCGTGAGGTTCCTTAGAGGTGCGAGGAGGGTTAATCCCCCTAGACCGCACCTCATACCCTCTTGGGATCTCTCCGTCACCCTCCAGGGTCTACGGGAGGCCCCATTTGAGCCACTCGCGTCAGTAGAGCTGAAATATCTGTCTCTTAAGACAGCGCTCCTGACTGCGCTGGCCTCCATCAAGAGGGTAGGGGACCTACAAGCTTTCTCTGTCGACGAAACGTGCCTGGAATTCGGGCCCGGTGATTCTCATGTCATCCTGAGACCCCGGCCCGGTTATGTGCCCAAGGTTCCCACCACGCCTTTCCGCGATCAGGTGGTGAACCTGCAAGCTCTGCCCCTGGAGGAGGCAGACCCGGCCTCTGCGCTGCTGTGTCCAGTCCGCACCCTTCGTATATATGTGGACCGCACTCGGCACTTCAGACGCACAGAGCAGCTCTTTGTCTGCTTCGGAGGTCAGCAGAAAGGGAATGCTGTCTCCAAACAGAGGTTGGCCCATTGGGTGGTAGATGCCATCTCCCTGTCATATCAAAACCAGGGAGAGCCATGCCCCTTAGGTGTTCGTGCCCACTCCACAAGGAGTGTTGCCTCATCCTATGCGTTGGCTCATGGCGCCTCACTAGCAGATATCTGTAGAGCTGCGGGCTGGGCGACACCTAATACCTTCGCTAGGTTCTACAACCTTCGCGTTGAGGCTGTGTCCTCCCGTGTCTTAACATAGACATCAGGTAAGCGGGAGTCCGGCTGGTGTCGGCTTGCTGCGCCACTCCTACGGGATCCGTGCGCTATATCCCTCAGTTGTTCCCTCCGGTGAACCTTGGGTCCTCCATGCCCCGCAGTCAGGCCTAGTGCGGAGTAGTGCTTGACTGTGCTCAGGTTGGGTCTCCTTCGCCCAGCAGGTTGTGGCAACATGTCTCAGTATTTTTCCAAGGTCAGCTAGAAGGCCGCTGTTTCCCTCATATATCTCTACAAGTTATAGATATATTGAATTATTTTTATTTCCACATGTAGAGATCTCATGTGCTCCGCCCCCCCAACTTCTGCTTCAGTAACAACTGGCATCCCTGTGGGGTCCCCTATTGGCCCTCAGGGCGTTGGGAAGGTTACGTTCATATCCATCTGCTGACACGTCCGCCTGTCAGCACGTGGGGTTGTGCGTAACGCGGCGTTAGGGTCGTGGCCTTTTCCATGGGTCTGTTCCCATATGTAACGTCGTAGTGAAACGACTGAAGGGGAACGTCTAGGTTACGTACGTAACCCTCGTTCCCTGAAGGAGGGAACGGAGACGTTACATCCCCTGCCACGACCCTACGTCGCGCTGACGCCGGGTTGCTACTCGGCTCCTCAGCGAAAACCTGAATGAGTGGTTGCATGCCGCCATCTTATATACCCGTATGTACGGGGGAGTGGCTCGGCATGCAAATACCACTCGCCAATGTTCATGAATGTTCATTGGCCTTTTGAATAAGGCTTGGAGATGATTGGACTCTCATGCGAGTTCCCATATGTAACGTCTCCGTTCCCTCCTTCAGGGAACGAGGGTTACGTACGTAACCTAGACGATTGTAAATATGACAAGAACATGCTTATATATTGTAAATATTACATGAAAGTACTCATATATGATGAATATAACGAAGTGCTCATAGATGATAAATAAAACAAGAAAGTGCTCATAGATGATAAATATGACAAGAAGGTACTCATAGATTGTAAATATTACTAGAAAGTACTCAAAAATGATAAATATGATTAGAACATGCTTATATATTATAAATATAACAAAGTGCTTATAGATGATAAATATGACGAGAACGTGCTTATACATCATAAATATAACAAAGTGCTCATAGATGATAAATATGACGAGAATGTGCTTATATATTATAAATATTACAAGAAAGTACTCATAGATGATAAATATGACAAGAATGTGCTTATATATGATGAATATAACAAGAAAGTACTCATAGATTGTAAATATGACAAGAATGTGCTTATATATTGTAAATATTACAAGAAAGTACTCATATATGATGAATATAACGAAGTGCTCATAGATGATAAAACAAGTAAGTGCTCATAGATGATACATATAACAAAGTGTTCATAGATGATAAATATGACAAGAAAGTGCGCATATATGATAAATATTACAACAAAGTGCTCATACACAAGAAAGTGCAATAGATACAAAATTTTAAACCAACTGATATGTGATCAAAGTATCTGAAGAGAGAATACAAAATAAAGTGTTACTATAATATATGCACAAGTTTTGGGACACCTCATTCTACTTACAATGTCTAAATACAACAAAAGTGCAACAGATACAATTTTTTTAACCACTTGGTATCAGATCAAAGTAATGCTGCTCTAGCATTTCTCAAAAGTAACTCCACATCTCTGAACAGTTTTGCAGTGTCTTTTACGCAACTGATGTGACAGTGATTTGTAGTACATTCATAAAGGCACATTAAACAGAACAATGCATAAATAGAATATGTTCATAGTTAAAGTTAGACATGGAATATTTCTATTTGAAGTCTCTTCTGACCATAAAGCCACTTCACTGAATCTGACGTATCAGGAAACAGAACTGGAATGCCACTGTTTGCTTTGCAGGTGTTTGATTGTCAACAAAAGTTTCCTAGCAACTGAAATGTAAAGAAGAAATGATGCTGTGCAATGCTAGTGTTTGTTCCGCAGGTGTACCATTATCAACAGAGAGCATCGTTTACCATGTTTGACAGAACTGCCTCTGCTAACGACTGCTAAACGAGTAATATTGTCATTTTATGTCAAACTATGGCTCATGAATGCAGTTTATTTGCTTAAAAGTGACCTTGAGTCAGACATGTTCACCATACACATGCATACCAAAGAAATCTGAGTTTTTGAATAGAAAAAAAAAAACAGAATGTGTTTGTTTGTGTTGTTGTGTGTTATTTATTTTAATAAAAGTATATATTTATTCATTCGTTTATTTAAAATATATATTTTTAGTTATTTTGAATAAAAATAGATTTTGATTTACTTATTTTAATTAAAATGTATTTATATGTTTGTTTGATATTCAGATGTTAAGCATTCTGGGATCACTACATACACCAATTTCTCAAGTCTGCGGTATAAAGGAGGCCTGAAAACTTGAAACTCCACATCAGCTGTCACGTATAATAAGTTTGAGAGATGATATAAACCACGTCACTATGGAAACGAAATGAAGAGCCTTGAGACCTGCAAAAGCATTAATATACTCAGAAGAGTCGCCTTGCTGTGTATCCTTGAGCGCTCCGGATTGATGCGATTGATTAACATTTCACATGAGCTCTTCTGGGATGGCATCAAACGTTTGGTGTGTGTTTGTGTTGATGTGTGTTTTAGTGAGGGATCAAAGCGCTGATCGGCTACACTGTCCCGCACAGATGTGTGGAGAGTACACACACATGCGCACACACACACACAGCTTCACTCACACTCATGACAGCATCTTAAGCAAATGCAGCTTTGTGTACATTTCTCAGAGTACCTCTGGCTGGGCTGTGGGACGTCCCATGGGGCTGGGGTCTCGCTGAGCTGGATTAGGGGGTTACATCCCTGGCGGCACATAGACAAATGGATGATTAACTCCTCCAAATCAGCTTGTGTTGTGAAGACACCTTTCTAAATAATTCAGGTGACTTTATTATTATTATTTAGTACTTTATTATAAACAATTAATTAGAATTTTAACGGAATTGAAAGTACATTGCTAAAAATAAAATAAGCTCCCTCAGAATTC